>WOVY01009338.1:0-245026 GCA_013436015.1 Rhipicephalus annulatus
GTTTTTGGGCCAGGCAATTCGTAGTGAAAGCAAGATAATAGCCCTCATAGGTTTTGGCGGGCAGCCGGTGTACGCCGTGGCTGGTGTATGTTGCACATCATGATTATCTGGTCTTGTATCGAGTGAACGAGCGAGGCCTTCCTAATCCAATGAGCTCGTTAAAGTAAGACAACAAAAACCACAATGCTTCCACATCGTTCACAGCAACAGATGACGAGCCCCCAACAAACCGCACTGCAGCACGTGAACTGCCGTAGGTACCCAGGGAGTTACTTGGGCATGGCGAGAGAGGGAGACAACGGCAGAAGTGACATCACAAGAACACTATGTACAAAGGGGACATTTAAAGACTTTTTTCCCATTTTTAAACTTCGTGCAGTGTTGTATTTAGAATAGATGTATTTTGAATAGTTGTATTTGAAAAGAATAGTTGTATTTTGATAAGGGCACTAATTCATAAGCCCAATGGTTCAAGGATGGGTGCATTTAGGGGGCCCATTTGACGTTTTACTCATGCCCTTCAAGAACTTGCTTACAGGGCCAAAGTCCTGTTTCAGAAAGAACACGCTAGTGCGTGGCCAGCAGTCCGTCAAGCATTAGTGCTGGTGAGATTTGGAAATGCAGCGCATGAGCATCCTCATCTGCTACTTCTCTGCTCATGCTCTCGGAGCTTACTTGCGAGGCACGGTCCTTCGCACTTTTCATTTTCACACTGTAAATCAACTGATACCAACTCTGCCTTCCATTATTTATTAAACCAATATTTCATGGTCACGAGGACGAGCTTAAAATGTTTGCTACATCAGACCTGAACAGCATTTTGAGTCGTCGAAACTTGCTAGTTGCAGCGAGCATTATGCGAAAAATATGATGTGCTTTACGGTGACAACTTGCAAACACTGCAGCAACGATTAAAATCATGCATTTTTTGTGCTCACAGGAAATCCCTGAAGCAGGAGGCACTGGGCTAGATAAATTGCGCAGCTAAAATACGGATGCGCTTTCCAATGCTGTCATGCGTACAGGCGGGAAGAAATGGCAGACAAAACTGGGCGCACCCCGATTCTATGCGCATGCGTCCCATTCACAAGCCTCGCTGCCAGTTAGCACCACATGGCTCACTGTCCATGAGCTCGCTTGTTTCCTGTAACAGTGGACCATACGGTACACCTATTTAAAACAAGGATAGAATGTATATAATGCAGCATCTGATGAAGCCATGATGATGTGTTGCTGATGAAATCTGAACTCTAGTTAGTACCCTTATTGTTAACCAGCCGACCCCGACTAGCAAAAAGATTTGCGACTGAAATGATGGCATCTACACCTGCCCTTAAAGGGACACTGAACAAAGTTTTTGCCGCCAAGATTTTCAGCCAAAGTGAAAGATTGGGCCATGAAATTCATAGACAATAATAATTTCAAGCAGAAACTACGAACAAATACTGAATTTAATGAGCCTTTTACAAAAGGCCCGCGTCTAGCTCTTAGACACGGCGTTTTCTAAAAGGTCGCGACATTCATTTTTCAAGTTTTTTTTTTGTTATTCAAGACAAATCTACGGTGCATTGTTCACAGAAAACAAAATTGCCTCGGTAAGATTCTTTGCGAGCAGCTTACTAATTTTAAGCTAGGCGCGTTTATTCGTGAACTGAAGGATGCGAGTGATCGATCTTGCCTGCTAGTAGCTAGGCGACAAAGGCTTTACCTCATGTCCTGGTGTAGCTAAGTCACGCAAATGGGAGCAGAAAATGTGCATTATCATTTATTTCACCTAAATATCACACGTATGTGACTTATTGCCGGTGACAGGTGATCAGGATGAAGTCGACAAGTTGCAAATCTGAACAAGAATTCACTCGAATGAAAAACCAACCTATACTCACGTGCACGGTGAAGTCGAACACGTCGTCCGTCAATGTTGTCGCTGATGCCCGAAGGAAAAGAGAAGAGGACAAGCGACGGGGTCGTCTCTTTCTATAAAGTCGGCGGAACTGCCAGAACGGCCAACACAAAAGGCATCGGGTTGACATTCCTCCATCTGGGCATCAGTCGCTCCACCCGGGCATGCAAACTGCTACTGGTTCTATGCTCTTCCCGACATTGCAGTGTTGCTGCCATACTCGCGAACCTTTTTAAATTAAAGCACGCAATCATGTATTATCGTGCGCCATACTAAACTTAAAAACAGTGCGCCGGTACATGAGATCACGAAGCGCGGTCCACGCCATTACAAGAACAATTAGAGAAATGAAACAAAGAAAACAAAAATGTATAAAATATTTTGTCTCAATACGATCCGCAATCCAGTTTCCTACAGCGGCTTTTGGCTCTGTATGAACGGCCAAGCCAGTGCCAAGCCAAGCTTGCGCCCCTGATCAGCTGTTTGTTTCCATCGAGAATTCAACAGTGAACTGGCAATTTGTTTAGATGATATTGCTAAAGGGCTTGAAAGTGAATATTTCTCTACGTACTACTGCTGTACTTTTCCTCTCCGTTTTCTGATCACAGTGATGAGATTGAGGAGGTTACAATTTAGAAAAACAGCTAGTGCAGCTCAAGCATTGCTAGTATCGCTGTTTCGGTAATAAAATGTTACAAAGATTTTGCCCCGCGACCTGCTTGCCGTGTTCGAGCACCCAGTAGAAATTTACGGTGCTGCGTTTGAAAGAGTTGAATAAAATTGCAATATTACGAAAGAAAGGCTCTGAAGCAACATCGCATTTTATCAGGCCCACACCTCCCACACCTAGACGAGTAAAACTCGTCGATATTATCTTGCAAAGCTGTGTATAATATTTAAAACACATTCTTTAGCCCACCATGAATTGTTCTCTCGTGTGGCTTCTCCATTTGGTACTGTCATGTTAACTTACAAAGGCAACTTTCCATATTTAGTCTCTTTAGATGTTACAAAAGCTTGACACGTGGTGTGTATGCCATACTGATAATTCTCCTCGTAACCTGGGTCCGCCTCTTTAAACAGCGTCGCATTTTATTGTTCGCAATTGTGTTTGTTTTATACTGTAAGCCAGCTGTGTGATTTCATCAATATTCACGAGTGTTCCCTGACTATACAAACACGTGCGTCTTATTTGGTGCGGTGCACGTTTGTATGTAGCAAAAAATGTCATTTCGTCAGCGTGTGTCTGCATACACTTGCATGCCCTGCAGTACGTGTACATAATTAATGCAGTAAGGACTGCAATGCATAGCCTTGCATGGGACATATATTCCATGCACCCTCAGAGAAATGTTGTTTGTTATGAGCCTACTGTTTATCATTACGTTTTTTTTTTCGTTAAAGTTTCATCTCCATATAAGCAGCTGTATACAGGCACGAGCTTCAGCAGCTTCCTCGTTGTTACATTTTAAATAAAAACACCAAGCCTACCCGAATCAATGATCTGTTTGCTATCATTACTGTTATGTGTTCTACGATGTACAGAAGGACAGTAGTATACAAAAAATAGGGAGGGAATTGAATGCCCTGCCTGCATGGCTGCGCCGTTTCACAAGATCAGGCGCTGCGCTGTGAAGTTTCCTACCGGCCTGCAGAAATTCAAGGGAGCGTACGATAGCGTGGTTCAAGAGGACTTGTGGGGAATACTAGACACACTGTGTGTAAAAGATGGAGTCACTAATCATTTAAAGGAAATCTATAAAACTAACAAGGTATTTAAAAAGTGGGAAAAACAGGTATCCAAGCCCACAGTGGTGAAACGTGGACTTAGGCAGGCGTGCCCACTGTCACCCTTCTTGTTCATGATGTACCTACAAGGATTAGAGGCCAAATTAGAAGCAAGTAAACTTGGCTTCAACCTCTCTTTAGTCAAACAAGGAAAACTCATTGATCAGGCACTACCAGCATTAATCTACGCAGATGATATAGTGCTAATGGCCGACAACAAGGAAGATTTGCAGAGGTTGATGGACATCTGCGGTAATGAGGGAGATAGGTTAGATTTTAGATTCAGTTAGGAAAAATCAGTAGTCATGATTTTCAATGATAACAAAGGTAGTGAGCTTAGAATACAGGAAGTCACGCTAGAGATAACAGATAAATACAAATAACTGGGCGTATGGATATGCAATGGGACCGAGTACCTGAGGGAACACGAAATATGCGTGACGACTAAAGATAACAGGAATGCAGCAGTGATGAAAAATATGGTACTGTGGAATTACAGTAGGTGTGATGTTGTGAGAGGAATATGGAAAGGGGTCATGATTCCTGGGCTGACGTTCGGCAATGCAGTCTTGTGCATGAGATCAGAAGTTCAAGCAAGATTAGAAATTAAGCAACGTGGAATGGGTAGGCTGGCTTTAGGAGCTCACGAGAATACACCAAATCAGGGAGTACAAGGTGATATGGGATGGACATCATTTGAAGGCAGGGAAGCTAGCAGCAAGATAAAATTTGAGAAGCGATTGAGAGAAATGGGGGAGGAGCGTTGGGCTATGAAGGTTTTCAGCTGCTTGTACATGAAGAATGTCAAAACAAAATGGAGGAAGCGAACCAGGAAATTGACTGGTAAATACTTAGAAAACAGCAGGTGGCCAAACCAGAAAGAACTATCGGTTAAAAAGGAACTGCAGGAAACGGAGACTGACATGGGGAGAATTGGCATGATTAAGAAGTCTGCACTAGAGATCTATCGAACTTTTAAGCAGGAAATTGCCAAAGAAAGGATCTATGATAATACTCAGGGTAGTTCTCTACTGTTTGAGGCCAGGACGGGAGTATTGCGAACCAAGACATATCGGGCCAAATACGAAGGGGTAGACACAGTATGCAGTGCGTGTGAAGAGAAAGAAAAAACTGCCGAACACTTGACAACGCTCTGTAAAGGGCTTCACCTTATAGTTCAAGATGATGGCGCAGAGTTTTTCAAAGCACTGGTGTTTAGGGACAGGGAGGGCAAAATAGACTTTAAGCGGGTAGACTTAACTAGAAGGAGGTTATCTCATTGGTGGCTAAAGTAAAGACACGATTGAAAATTAAACCCTTCACTTCAAAGTACCCATCCAACTTTACTATTTAAAGGGGGAAAATAAATCTAGTGGTTAGTTCACTAAGCATTACGGCTAGGTGGCGTTAGCCGCCGCCCGATCTAAAGGGTACAGCCACATCCATCCATCTATCCAGCCAAGAATATGTTCTCTGGCCTCTGGCTTGTTGCTCCAGGCCTAGTCAGGTAGATTTTCTGGCCTCACCGTTGAATTGTTTGCTCGGGTTGTGGCTTGCAAACATTGCGGTTTTGGGCTTCGTATCATCTTGTTCCGTCATCATGTCCTCCAAGTGGAGGACATGTCGCAGTGTGAGGAGGAAGTACGACAAGGCGCTGATAGAATGAGCTATCAGTCTTACCAGGCAGGCGGTTGAGAGCGCACCGAGGCAGCTGACGCACACCAGCACTATCCGCTTTCTGTATAATACAGGCTAGGGAATTATAGAAACACAGAGCAGAAATCAACTCTTGTGCCTCTCTCAGGCACTCACAAGGCGGAACCTGCTTCGAACACTGAGGACCGAGCTAAGCAACACCATGCGTGACGATAAATCATGGTCTCCTATTGCAGTAATGGTTAAGGCACGCGTGCAACTTAAACCATTGTCACGCAAGATGAATTCAAAACACCATCGAAGTGAACCCAAGGCACATGCTGATTATTATGTACGGTACTAGCGCTAAATTCATGCAGACGTTTAGTTGGCGCTGCAGTAGGCCTAGTTGAAGGAATGGCCACAGCTACTGCTGTGATGGAGAACGGGCTCATTAACATCTTCATGTAGATTAAAACGGCTTACCCCGAAATGGCTGGGAGTGTCACGCTATCCCTAGCAGTGGCACATGCAGTTGCATATTTAATGATTACAGAAATGGCCTACCGATTTCCAAAGCACCTATCAATACTTCTGTCAAGGCGTAGCACCAAACACTTTATCGCACATTTTGGGAAACATTCCTTTTTCTCCCCATCTGGTGGCTAGGCATGACACGCCCAAGAATAAGCATGTTAGTATGTATGTCCGAGGTATTTCCATCTGATCCCTGAAAAATTATTTCCCTAAACCCATGGAAAAAAAAGAAAATGGAATTCGCACCTGTCATCACATTGCACCCCATCACAGGAATGGGATCAGATTGGCCTGGCGCTCAATACTCTCTTACGCTTAATCAGAGCTCGGTCTGGCACCATCTCCAGACAAAACCATTTATAATCTTCTGTCTGGCACATCTGTTCTACTCTGCTTTCTCTCAACCGGAGTGCACCATGTACATGTGGTTCACCCCTGGTGGATCTTTTTCACTGTTTGTGAATTGCACACAAAGCCCTTACTGGTAGATCCTATTCCCAATTCTTCACTATTCTCATTAGAGGCCACTCTTTGGGCAGCTTACATCACGACATGTGCGTGTCAGGATGTCAGTGCCGTCTTTTTCGGAGTCGGCGCCATCTTTTCTTTGTCTTTTGCTCCTTCCCTGTCCTGTGTTTCTGGTGTTGCGCTGCAAACAAGTGAAGATGGTAAAGAACACCAGATGTTCAAAATTTGCTTCTCATTAATATATCGTGGTTTTGGGAACTAAAACCCCAGATATATTGAAAGAAGATGCATGAAAAGAGAAGGGTGATATTGGAAACTGGCAAAAAAGGGATGACAGACTTCTTAAGCTATGCTGCCATTGAGATTTTCAGCTGTTCACGCAATTCTCACACGTGACTTTGATGCAGCTATGCACATATCACACAAGCATGCTGACTGTACAGTTAGTATAACTGCAACCTTCATGTACCCAGCCTTCATGTACCCTCTATGACATTTCAGAACATCTGAGTCAGTGTTAGCATCAAGTTATGTTCTTCGTGCTGGGGAACCAGTGTGATGAGTTACCATTTCTACAGAATGAAGCCCTGTCTACCTGGAACAAGCTGCAAGATATATATAACTAAACGGCCCTTTTCAGGGCCAGTCAATCTCTGTACGGCTTGGATGCACCAACTGATTCCCTTTATCATCAACCCTCAATAAAACTAGCAAATGTTTGTACATGTGCAAGCAGTGTCATTCAATATCTTAGAAAATGCTTGTGAAGCAATTTCAAGGAGAATCGTTTTTCTGATCTCATAGTGAGGCATTAGGAACACCTTAGCTGCACCAAATGCCATTATTCAATGAGAGGAACAAGAGAAATATTTCACTGAGAACTATGAAGTAAACAAAAAAACAAATGTTTTCAGATACTGCGAGATCATTTCATAAAAAAAGCTCAGAAGTTGCTATGTGTGGCCACATTTAATCTGTACAAGCATCGTGTGGTTACAAAATTCTGTACCAAACATAGGTTCAGCTTTCTGGAATAGACCGCGCTGCACAAGCTAGCTCAGTGCATGCACTTCTGTACCCTGCCAGAGAATATTTTTACCACCAGTATGTTGTAACGTGAAGTGGAATGGTGATTGCATACTAGGGCGCGTCCTGCAGGACTCCAATAAAGTTGTTTCACTTGATCGGTTGGTGTGCTGTAAGCAGAACATTTCCAAGAAAAATCGTATAGTTTGGAGGAGGACTTAAGCAAGGAAAGGTGTAGATAAAACACTGCATTCACTGGCATTATCCTCACCAAGTATAACATTGTTTTTCTGGTGAAGCTTTGTGTCTGCACAGCGAGCAGGATAAGCTGGTAAAAACATGCAAAATGGGAAGTCTAGCACAGCAATCTGTGCAGTACTGCTCATTTCATGGAGCATTAATTTCACAGGCTTTGCTCATTGTTAGCGTTAAGCCTATATTATGTCCACTGCAGGGAGGAAGCCCAATCAATGTTCCCTGTCCTGTATGAGCCAATTTCATATTATGGCTGATAATTTCTCGATCTCATTTGAACTAATCACCTGCCACCCTCTGCTACATTTCATGTGTCCTAATATAAATTAATTGACATTACTGACCTGTCATCCATCTTTTTTTCTCATTCCCAACTAATGCATTGATTTTTTGATAAACTCTGCTTTCTTCCCATGTCTTAATATTATGCTAGCCTTTTTTCATTTTTCTGAAACATTATCTTTGCTCAGAAGCTAGAAGTTATCAGAAAGAACATAACGACATTCTACCTCCTGAGCATATGGCATCATCAATACAAAAATGTAATTAAAAGTGAGAAAACAACCTATCTATATAAGAGGCCCTAAAATACTGCAGGAGGCAACAAATAAACTGGTATTTGTATAAAGGCAGTGACAAAAACTTTGACTACTGTCACTTATTCTGATTCTTGGGACATCTTTTTTAGTACATCATAACACATAATTACACATTTACACAATTTACACAGAGGAATTGCTACCACGTGCATTGAGGCCACCCTTCAGAAGTCATGTGAGCACAACGATGAGGTAAGCCTTAAAAACCAGATTAAAAGACTAAAGGATGCTGGATATCCCAACAGCACCACCACACCCGTGTGCTAAACCCTCCTGCAGAAAGTCAAGTTAAACAAAACAGGACCAAAATAAAAACAGAATGACCGAAGATCTTTGCATGCTATACCGTACGTACATAAGGTGTTTCACAATATAAAGAAAATAGCAAGCCGATATGATTTTATCTTGTTATTTGCCATCCCTTGCAAGTTTTCAAAAGTGTGTGTACTAAAAAGCAACAGGAATAGCCATTATTTCACCATTCGTCACGAGAATAGATATACTGAATGCCAATATAATGTTGTGTATGAAATACTATTGACATGTGGAAACGTAAACATAAGACAAACTGGGCAGTGCCCCAATGTTTGAGCAAGACAGCATGCTTAAAATGTTAAGAATGGCTATGCTAGTCGCATGGCCATACACTGTAAAGAATGTAAGTGCAGTTCTATGTTTCATAAAACACTGTTTTTGAAAAAAGCAAGAACAAGAAATGAAAGAGAGACTGTGAAAGCTTTTTCTTGTCAGGAAGGCCATGAATCAGTGCATCAGTATACCTTCACTCATCCATTCGGAGAGAGAGTATTCTTTTCTCAGTTAAGATTATATTATCATGGTCTCACATGTGTCGTTGTGCATGAGCACTGTTCTTGTACTCTGTATAAAAGTGGGCGTAGTACCTTCAATAAAATTTAGTTGGCAGTCAGCGCTCTTTCCTGTCCTTTTTGTCTTTTCCTGAACTTCTCTCACTGTTACTAGAACACAACCAGGATGAACCAACTTGCCCAGATTATGCTATTGTTGATGAAAAGTCAGAGCACGAAAATACTTCAGGGGCTCAGAACCTCCTCACTACCCGTCTAGTTACGGCCCTGGTCTATGTGTTCCGAGAGTGAAGCACTAGTGGAGCTATCTAACTACATAACGGTGAGGAGGGTTTGTGTATACTCGAGCTTGTTTCATGACATGGTGAGAGGTGGCAGGTTGTTGAAATAATATGCTGTGTGGGAGGTCAAGATTTTGATTGAGAACGCTGAGTATGAGCCAGTGACATTAGGCGTTCAAGATTTTTTGCGATATTCACTCTAGCATAGGACCTTGGTTGGTGGTTGACGTGTGCATTTGATCACATTGTAGTCTTCCATCATAATTTTTTGCCACTTGGCGTCGGCGCTCTTGAGTTGTACCAAAGTAATTAAGCATTCATGTACAAGTATCTTCTGTCAGTGTTTCAATGAAGAGCTGAATACGAGTAATAGCTTCTATCGATACTTCTGGCATTGGTGTATGCACATTTCTTTTGAAGTTCTCTTGCAAAAAAGGCATTAAAGGTATGTTTTTGTGACTTTTTAGTGTTGGCCAGAACTGCTGGTGTGTCCGAACGGCTCTTCGATTGGTTGTGGTGTTGTCTTGTTCAGGGCCACAGAGCTTTATGTCTTTTTTTTATATTTGCCTTCACAGGAATGCTCTTTGCATGCTTCTTCAGTACTTTGTATTATTCCTAAAGCATTGACTTCCAGATATTGATTGTGGTGCTTTAATCTAGTGTTCATCTTCACGCTAGCTTCATTTGCACGCAAAGCAAGAACTCAGGAGTATGGTAACTTTTGCTATGGGCTTTCTCTTCTTCAGTCTACTGTATTTTTGCCTGTGTTGTCTAAGCACTGAGAGCCTCGTGCGACAGCTTTTTTTTTTGTGCACTTATTGTGTGCCAATGACTTATTTGCCTCCTCAGCTAAAGACTTTTTGTATTATAAGAGAAAACTCTGTCTGTATTGGTTTTGTCATTTGCTGATGGTGTATCTTCAGTATCTTTTCTCAGTGTACACTATACTTGAATGGAAGAGCAGCATGACTACCTTCAGCTGTTAGCAGGCTTTTAGTTGCTGTAATACTGATTGATGCTCCTTTCTCGGGCATTCTATTTTGGATGGTTGGCATGTCATTGCTTCTTTTAAACTTTAAAACTTCAGGTGCGCCTTTTTCTGGTTACACCTGGTATATTTTTCCAGTGGTGATGTGCTCCATATATATATATATATATATATATATATATATATATATATATATATATATATATATATATATATATATATATATATATATATATATATATATATATATATATATATATATATATATATATTGCTAACTTGAGAAACAAGGCCTCTTTACGTTAGGTGCACATCAGGTGGGAAGAGTACTTCTATTACTTGTCAAGATTGTGGCCCCTTATGGTGGGAATCATAATGCACTGTTGATGTGTCAAATTCACATAGCATAATTCCAAGGCACTCGATCAATATCCAAGGAAGAAAATTATGGTCTTTTGCGTGAGTTTCAGCAACTCATAGTAATTTGTATGCAAATGAATACTTCATCATTCTTGGCTGTCATGTTTCATGGAAGCACATGTGCTTCGTTAATAACAAAAAAACACGCACGCTCACGCCACTGCAGTGGCGTGAGCGTGCGTGTTTTTTTTTGTTATTAACGATTTGCCCTATGCATTCACGTTTCTTCTTTTTTTGTGTGTCGTACTGCTCGTATCGCGCAGCCTACCGTTTTGGGCACACGTAAAAAAAGTACATAAAAAAGAAGCGTTCCACGCCGAAATTCACGTTCGCAACGAGCTGGCTACGACGCCCACACACTCCGCAACACCTTACCAACCGTTCGCTGCGATGTTGTTGGGAATTCGTGTGGTCGTTGCATGAATATAGCACGTGCGTGCGTGCACACGCGCGTCTGTGTGTTAGATCACGGCAACTGCATATGTTGTATGATTCAGTCACCATAACGCAACTGATGACCCCCGCTCTTCCCACACGTTAAGCAGCAGCAAGTGCCGTTAACACGTACTGTGCTGTGAACGCAAAACAGATTCGAATAGGTCGCGTAGATAGCTAGCCCGACACATGATACGATAAGATTTGCGTCAGATATTCGATGTCTACATGCACGCGTAAGACAGCGGTATCCGCAGCAGCTTCGTCATACGTACGGATAGCACCGCATCGTACGTCACGTCTGACAGAGAAACTTGATCGGTAATTTTTTCTCACTTAAAAAGTCTACCTTGCACAACTTCAACCAACGATTATGCATTTCAACCAACTGTGCATGGTTTATTTATTGATTGATTGATATGTGGGGTTTAACGTCCCAATACCACCATATGATTATGAGAGAAGCTGTAGTGGAGGGCTCCGGAAGTTTCGACCTCCTGGGGTTCTTTAACGTGCACCCAAATCTGAGCACACGGGCCTACAACATTTCCGCCTCCATCGGAAATGCAGCCGCCGCAGCCGTGATTCGAACCCGCGACCTGCGGGTCAGCAGCCGAGTACTTTAGCCACTAGACCGCCGTGGCGGGGCATGGTTTAATGACGAAAAGATAGTTCTAATATTGTGCCCGGCACATATATTACGCTCTCTCTAACTTGAAAAATCGGTGCGTGAATTGGGGCCAGAACAGCGCCAAAAAGCAGCAGCCGCAGAAATTGGCTCATATTCTAATATTATGACATCGTGATGTTGACTTTTCAGCTGACGCCGGCAATAACGGTCAAACGGCGGGCCAATAATGCCGGTCTTATTGGATGGCTCCGCCCATATTGGCTGCTACTTGTACAACCTGGCCCGATGTGTCCGTTCTAATCAGCCGGCACAGCCTATATGGGCGGAAAGTTCTGAAAGCTGGCCCAATATAACCAATCTAATAGACTGGCACAGCCATCATTGGCGGAATGTGGTTAATGCTGGTCCAACATAGCCATTCTATTCGGCTGGCAGAACCAATATTGGGGGTACGTTGTGAACACTGGTCCAACGTCGCCGTTCTATTTGGCTGGCACAGCCAATCTTGGCGGTACGTTGTGAAAACTGGGCCGTTCATGGGCCAGGCAATGCCGATCTATCCCCAATATTGGGCCAACCTTCTGTGCTGCCTGGGTGGCTACTGCGCATGATGTTGCGTCCTTCCTACTACATTGATTTACACTGCGCCACGGTCCACCCCAGGAGCTTCTCAGCGATCGAGGCCGTGTCTTCTTGTCATAAGTCGTCGACGCCATTCTCACTGAGTGCCACTCTGTCCATCGCAAAACTACTGCTTACCACCCGCAGACGAATGGCTTGACCGAACGATTTAACCGCACCCTCGGCGACATGCTGTCAATGTACGTCGCCGCCAACCACACGAATTGGGATACCATACTGCCCTTCGTCACCTGCGCCTACAACACCGCCCCTCAGAGCACGACTGGTTTTTCACCTTTCTTTTTGCTGTACGGAAGGCACCCGTCACACACCATCGACACGATACTCCCGTACACGCCGGATACATCTGAGTGTACACCTATTTCCGAGACCACCAGGCTTGCTGAAGAGTGTCGCGAGCTTGCGAAGACTTTTACGACGCATGAGCAAGAGCGGCAGAAGAGTATTCGTGATGGCTCCACCACTTCTGAGCCCACGTTCCTTTCTGGTTCCCTTGTATGGCTCTCAATCCCGACCTCTGTACCTGGCCTTTCTTCCAAACTACTCCCCAAATATGAAGGTCCCTACCGTGTGATCGAGCGCACATCTCCGGTCAACTATCTTATCGAGCCAATTGAACAATCTTCGGACATGCGCCGCCGCGGGCGTGACATAGTCAACGTGGAGCGCCTGAAGGCTTACTATGACCCGCTCGTAGTGACAAGCTGTTAGGTCGCCAGGCGGCTCCCTCTTCGACCCCGGAAAATTGTAGACAAGCCGCCGAACACTGAAATGGGTCGAACTCTCAAGTGCTTTCTAGTGGGTCTGCCCAAAAAGAACGCCGCTCGCGCGGAGAGTCCGTGCTTGGCTGTTACTGTCGCCATTGTGTAGACTCACTGTGTGCCGGCTAATAAACGCCATAACAATATATATACACACACACACATATATATATATATATCAATATATATATATATATATACATATATATATATATATATATATATATATATATATATATATATATATATATAAAGTCACTGGTATAAAAGGTACCCCAGGCATGAAGGCAGGAATGACGCAAAAGGAATGAAGATGACGACGTGTTTGTGGGGCCGTGTCTGGGCTGCCCTGTTGTCCTGCATCCTTCCTTGCATACTGTGTGCAGTGTTATCCTACCCGGCTTTCATTTATTTATTTATTTTCGTTACATACTTTTGGTGGAAGTGCTGGCTAATATTCTGACTCTGTATCTCCGTAGCGGACGTCATTTTTCGTCCAGTCACCATTCCTGAAGGCAGTGCGCTGTCCGTTCAGTATACGCCTGCTCCGTCACCGGTGATCTCTTCCCATTTTCTCGGGTAGGGTACAATTCGCGACACCGACACAACTCACGTTGGCGAGTGGCTCAGCTTATACGAGCGTGTCAGCAAGCAATACAGGTGGGATGAGACGCTTATGCAGGCCAACATCATCATTTTACGT
Organism: Rhipicephalus annulatus; assembly: GCA_013436015.1. NCBI lineage: Eukaryota > Metazoa > Arthropoda > Arachnida > Ixodida > Ixodidae > Rhipicephalus > Rhipicephalus annulatus. The sequence continues at coordinate 13,900 of WOVY01009338.1, forward strand.
GCGAGGTACTGCACGTGCTAGGTACGAGGCGCACGAGGAAGACCTGACAGCTTGGTACGTGTGAAAGCAGAATCTTCTTACTTGTTCGGCCGGTCAGCTGCTCGACAAATGACAGCCAGGCAGGAACTTGCGTCACGAGTTCACTCTTCCACCGAGTCATACGTCACCTATATTCAAGACGTGCTCGCCTTGTGTCGGAAGGCCGACAAAGACATGACTGAACTAGACAAGGTCAGCAATGTATTGAAAGGCATAGACGCCGATGCCTTCAACATTCTGATATGCAATTACTGTACCACCATTCACTTAAATGTCAGTGAATGTCAGTGGTTCAAACAAGCGAAAAGCAGGAGATTCACTCAACGTTTTTCCCGACTCCCGAACATGACTGCGACTTTTTCCTGCGAGGATCCTGTGGCACCACGTCTATTTGTGAATTCTCCAAACAAAACAAGAACTGTCCGCAAGGAGCTGGAAGCCTTGGCTCCTTCCGCTTATGAACCCCCCGTGCCTGACAACTCGGCCCCAATGTCTCTTATTCAGGCTTCTGTGCCTAAAGAGATTGCCAACATGGGCGTCTTAGTTCCCCAAAACTCTAGCGACACACCCCAGACCGTGAATCCTAACTATCACTACCACGCCGCCCAACTTTTGCTGCTGCCGCATCGGTTCCGCGGTTCTCATCGCGCTACCGAAATCCATCTGAGTGGCGCACACAAGTGATCAACCGATATGTTTCTCTTGCCATCGCGTTGGCCACATTTCCTGCGACTGCCGCAACAGATAGCCTTTCCGGCAACGTTTTCTACACGACCACCGACAGTATCGTGGGCAGTATTCGCCAGCTTGTTTTGCCGATAACCACCTTCAGGACCTTCCAACTAGCCGTTCTACGCTACACTCCGAACCATCCTACGCCGATGTCGTCACCCAGGGAACCCGGTCCAGCCACTCACCGCCGTCGCCTCAGGGTCGCCAGCCCCGCTCCTATCAACGCCGTCGCTCCCCATCACCGGCGTATTCTGGGCAGTTCTCGGGAAACTAACAGATGCAGTTCCTGGATGTGGCGCTGCATTGACAACTCGGACCCAAAAAGCTCCACCGACCACTTATTCTCGACGAAATTTACTTGGTGTTATTATCGATCGCCTCACCATTACAGCACTAATAGACACTGGCACCCACATATCTGTTATCAGTTCACGTCTTCGATACCGCCTGAAAAAAGTTCTTACCTCTGCCATGTCTTCGACTGTGCGAGTAGCCGACGGCAGCTGAATATCAGTTCTTGGTATGTGCACTGCGCGCGTCTCTGTTGCCTGCCTTCACACTACAGTTCTCTTCGCTGTTCTAGACGTTCGCCCATACAACGTGATTCTCGGCATTGACTTCTTGAACGCGCGTTCAGCCGTCATCGATTGTTCAACCGGCTTTTTACAGCTAGAGTTGTCTTTCTACTCAGATGTCCCTCCTGCAGCTCGCACACGGCTATGATCCGTGGAGTGTCCACGATTACCGCCTCAGGCCTATGTGTACCTCTTTATGTTGCCGTTCCCACCTGTTCCTGATGGCAACTACTTGGCAGCTCCACCCATTGACCTGACCCTTTCCCGGAACATCATACTTCCTCATACTATAGTGAGGATTAGCGACAACAAGACGCTTCTCCCTGTCTTCAACTTCTCTGTGTCGACCACTCTTCTCTGTGTCGATCATTCCTCAGCGTATTCCCTTAGCAGAACTCTTCGCTCTGGAGCAATGTACAAGTTCATCTCTCACTCCTGACATCAAGACCGTAGCTGAACCTGTCACAGCTGCGCAGAATAGAGCTTTTCTAGAGAAAATATCAAACGACGTGTCGCCATCGCAAGTTGAAGTGCTCCGTGGTCTTTTATTTTCTTACATCAACAATTTTGATATCGAGGATCGTTCCTTGAACCTAATGAGCATCGTACTTCACTGTATCGACACTTGCGACGCCAGCCCCTTCATGACGTCCTTACCATGTGTCTCATTCGGAGCACAAAATAATGCAGGAGGAAGAGAAAATGCTCGGCAAAGACGTCATAGAGCCTTCAACCAGTCCTTGGGCATCCCCTGTTTTGTTTGTTAAAAAGAAGACAAGACTTGGCGGTTCTGCGTCGACTATCGCCATCTCAAACGAATAACCAAGGAAGATATCTATCCTCTACCTCTAATTGATGACGCGTTCGACTGCCTTCATGGTACCAAGTATTTCTCTACCCCGGATCTACGATTTGGATATTGGCAAATTTCAGTCAATAACCGTGACCGCGAGAAGACGGAAATCATAACACCCGACGGGCTTTATCAATTTGAAGTCTTGCCTTTTGGGATGTGCAATGTGCCAGAAACTTTTGAACTAGAAGACCACGGAGCTCCCTTCTTCGCAGTTTTAAATGGTCGACGTGCCTGTGCTATCTAGACAATGTCATCATTTTCTCGCCAACCTTTGAAAGTCATCTTCCACGTCTGTCGGCCGTTCTAGACGTTTTCGCTGTGCTGGCTTGTAGCTTAACGCGTCTAAGTGCACTTTTGGGCACTTTTGGCACCGTCAGATAAAGCTACTTGGCCACATTCTTGACGCTGCTGGTGTACGACTCGACCCTGATAAAGTTCGCACGGTGCGCGAGTTTTCGGTCCCACGTTGCACGCAAGAAGTGCGCAGCTTTTTGGCACACTGTTCGTATTTCCGCCATCTAGTCTGAGCAAGCGGTAACTATGAAAATGAATATTAGTATCAGGAGCGATCCAGGACTCTTGAAGTACGATTAAATGGGGATTTAGTTTATTACACACGAAATGTAAGTCGATAAGAGGGGCCAATAGAGAACAATTCCACTGCAGAACTCTCAGGGACGCTATTTTGGTGTAAGAATTGCTGCGGGGATAATTTTCTCCAAAATGCTTTCTATGAGTATTTTACAGGACGGAGTATTTTTTGCGGATTACACGAAAACGAACTTGAAACGTCGTGGTTCAACCGGGACCAGCTGCGTTTCTGTGCCCGAGCATCATGCTAGACATAAGTAGACACATTCAGTTATACCAATTGTTCTTGGTCGACGTTTTTTATGCACTCTGAGGAGCCCTGGATGTTATATGTGTTATTCAACTCATCCTAACATACAGCAGTAGCATCACTGGCAGTCGGTATTTTATTCGACTCAGGATTACCTATAGCAGTTGCAATCCACAGTTTAGTAATTTGATTACGGAAAACTAGTGCTTTGCATTCGGAGATGCTACCTACCAATTGGCTCATAAATGTAGTCATAGCTCTTCCTACCCCTACCTGAACTGCCTGCGCGCCATTAGTATCTTGACTTAAATGACGGGCTGTAACGCCAGCATAACCATGGGTGCTAACCATAACAGTTGCAATGGCTTCCTTTCTAGAGCATCTCGTTTTGTCGAGGATTTCTAGAATTTGTACTTCTTCATGCCACGTTGGGAACTCTGCAAAATCAGCTACGAGATGTCCAACGCACAAGCAACACAAGTCATCTTGGACTTTACATTCTTGATCTGAGTGGCGTCCACAACATCTACAACATCGACCTTCCAATTTTCAGCCACGAGAGTTATGTCCATACCTCCAGCAGTTCTTACATTGCAATGGGCGAGACACTAACTGATCTATTCTAAATATTTAAGGCAATAGTTTAATTTCTGAAGGGCACGACATACCTGCAAAATTCGTAATCACTGACTCTTCGGAATGTAATTTGTTGTCAATTAGTCGATTGCACCGGTAAACTGCCATCACACCTGCCACCACATTTTTTTGAGCGCCTTCGCAGGGCTTAGTTGGGCATCAACCCTACGCACAATGCCTTTAGCGCATGCGAGATGTCATAGTATATACGCACTCACCAGACTCGAAGCAAAGGGAGAACTCCTAGGGAGATTCTTTTCACAATAAATGGTCTGATGCACGACATACAAAACCACCGCGACCAAACAGCCACACGTCGGTTATGCTCTGGTAGTTTGGGGTCACGGCATGGAAATGTTCTTTTGTCGCCTTAGGGTTATTCAGCCTAATGAAATGTCCACCCAATTGTACCAGAGCGCCCTAAATATTGCTCACGTCACTGCGGAGAATCAAGTCAAGAAGTAAATCATCATTATGTATGGAGGCCGTCCACAGGGAATGATCTTGACCTGGAGAATTCCACGGCATCAGTACAGCCTCAAGACTAGATCAACAAAACAAGACTCTTGCATGAAATAATGAAAAACACACCAAATACTATGTGAAGAATAGAAAATATACGGCACTACCACTCAACTAGCACCGAGAACCACCTAACGAGATCGAACGCCGCTTGCAGACCAAACTCGAACCCAGCGGGACGCTGTGCGACGTCCTTCCACGCGCTGTGGAAAGGCCGTACTTATAATGAGTCTCTTATAACTTCCTTAGGCAGGTAAATATAGAGGCGGTTCTGCACTTCATTCTCTTGAAACTTACTCATACCAATAAATATTTAGTGCATAACTAATTAAAACGAAACAAGTGCCATTGTGTCTGATTCTTTGGACGAACGAAACCATCATATTAGTGTTGCGATGCAGCTCTCTGCCCCCTCCACTCCCACTCCGACCAAAAAACATGCCTTCCTGAAGTTAATTTAGCAATGCATGCAGATTGTTCATTAAACCTTGGTAATACGATATATTTGGGCTCATATAAAGTTACACTAATTAGAGTTCCGCACTTCGCGCGAAATCATGCGCTATTCTTTATCCGTCAACGGGCAGCAATATGCGATGTTCCCGGTCCATAGGACCGATTTCGTTCGGTTATAGCGGCTTCCCGTAACTTTAGCTCCTTGTTACTTGCTGCTGCATGCCGACGAATATTCCTATAGCACTGTATTTTTGAGTACTGACTATGTGCATGCTAGTCAAGTCAAAACGTATTCACAACTGCTCGTAACGCCGCTATGACGATGTTGACTTCATGAGCAACTGAGGAACAGACAAAGGTTGGTCCAATACGCCCTTAACTGATACGGCAGCGCCCGCTCTCTTCGCTAGCGGAAAGCTCGTGAGGCGCTTTTTGTATCGGTGGCTCCTGTACTAGGTGATTTTTTCATCCCTTTCGAAAATCCTGTCAAAAAGGGCAACGGGTGGCTCGGGAAAATGAAGCTGGCTTCCACCGCCATACTCCGGAGTAACGAAACACCACCGGCGCGCTGCGCAGAACCGAAGCGAAATGTAGCAATACAAAGCTTTTCTCAAGGAGAGTCTATATTTCAATGGTATTGACCAATTTATTTTCATTTTTCTCAATTCTAATGGCTCTTTTCTTCTACTCATTCTGAAGTATAACCCTGCCCCCCTTTCCACGCCGAGCCCCACCGAACCGATGAGCCCCGCGCCGGTCACGCGCAGCCACCGGAGGTTAAAAAAATTGGCAGATGACAGGTACAGAAGGAATCGATGATATGCGAAGCACGAACGAGAAATGTAATTATGTCACTTTAAAATCAGCACAACGTTGCGAGGTGGAGGTAAATTATGCTAAACATGCTTTCCATGTCATGAGTATCATGTTTGGGTGCGTCGCTTACCTTCATCATCCATTCACCTAACGTGATACTCAATTTAGTATATGTTGAGCTAGCAAAACGACCGCGAGCACACTATGAGCATGGTATGTTGTCATGTCCTTACTAGACACGCGTGTAAGGATTATCATGTTTGCACCAGTCATATATTTTGTCATCCACTGATGTTACGTAACACCAAATTCGGTATATGTGGATCTAGCAAAACAGCCACGAACGCATCATGAAGGGCCCAATAAACTCCGATGTAGCGTTGACGCACCTGCACGTCGGGCACAACGACACTACGTTAACAAAACGCCAGGCGCGACCAGCGTCCGTCGGCGCGGCCGGACGGCAACCGGTGCAAAATCTGACATGCTGCATTTCGCTCCAATGTGTTACACGAACACTGGGTCTCCCTCTTTTCGAGACGGAAGTACGCTGAGTGCGTCGAAATGCGCAAGCGTCAAAGCAACGCAGCGTGGCGCGCGCCTGCGGGTATATGACAGGGCCGGCGCCTGGCGAGGCAATGCCGGCTTGACGCGACGAAATGAACGCCGGCGAGCACGCGCACTGCGTCCTGTCAAAATGTATTGGCGTCTTGACTATGGCATGTAGTCATGCTCTCACATAACATGCATCTCATGATTATCATGTTAGCACCAGTCACACACCTTCATCATCCATTGGCGTCGCGTAATACTTATTTAGTACTTGTGAAGCTAGCGAAACCGCCGCGTGCGCATCATGAGCGTAGCATGTAGTTATGTTACATGACACGCATCTCATGTTTTTAATGTTTGCACCAGTATCATACCTTCGTAATTCGTTCGGGTACCGTAATATCAAATTTGGTATATGGGACGCTAGAGAAACGGACGCCAACGCATCATGGGCATAAAACCTATTCATGTTGTTACAAGACACGCATGTCATGATTTTCATGTTATTGTCTGTCGCTTGTGTTCGCCATGCAATCATGTCATACAGCACCGGTTTTGCGAAAGGCCATGTGAATGAAACCACCGCAAGAGCTGCAGGACCATGAAATGTATATTCTGACATTCATGAAGTACATGTCATGATTTTCATGTTATTACTGTTTTCATGTTACATTCTTTATAAAGTGTTGTTATTCCATACTAAGTTTCTTATCGATACTGTTATCAAAACGGCCAGAGGAGCTAAAAGGTGTAGGCGGCTAGATAGATAGATAGATAGATAGTTAGATAGATAGATAGATAGATAGATAGATAGATAGACTCAAAGTCGCCAAAGTTCGGATAGGAATGCTTCACATTTAAAACACGGATGCGCCGCCACTGGCAATTTTGGTACCAGTGCACAAGTCTACTCTCAACCTTTTAATGGCGTTTTCTTCGAACACTACTTTTCGTCAGAAAGGAAACATAAACCTGGTAACCGCTGAAGCTACAATATGCAAACTTTTGTGCCTTATTCCATAATACCATCCACCCTTTATTAGGTACAAGATTCGTGTTGCCGCCAGAATTACCTTTTACTAAGTTTTTCTTACGAAGAAAACCCCCAAACACTGTAGTCATATTGTTACGTGCTTTCTGAAAAAGACGATGACAGTTGTGCATGTGCCATGAAGGTTTACGAAACGGACGAAAAAGAAGACCTCATTTGCGCGTTCTAATTAAAAAGATCTACCTGCTTCTGGTGTCTCAATCTCTGCGGCAAGACCTCTGTTTATATGTCATGACACTGGAGGAGGTGCTGGAGCCTACAAAATGATGCAGGACACTCCTACTCGAACCCGTTCCCCTTGCCAAGAGGCTCAGCCCCTCGTCTCGACTCCTGTGCACCTATTCAGTCGGAGCCTACTAGGCCTAAGTCCGGAGTCCGCACCTGTTCCACGTCTTACCAGCATGGCAGCTCCTACCACATCCACGGTTATCGTTCCATTGCAGACCACTCTTCTCTCGCATGTGACTCTTGAACATTCTCGCGTTCCTGATGTTTTTCGGGGAAGTTCTGCTCTCGCGGCTAAAGGGAATGAAGATTTCCTGGGTGTAAAGTCCTCACGCCTGAGCGAAGGATCTTACGGCGGAGGCAAAAGCCGGTATGGGGCTGCCTCCCCCCTATTGCTTAATTTGGCTTGGCATGAACAAAAAAAAGAAAACAAGAAAAACGTGCGAAAATGTCAAGGACTGGCTTGAACAGTTCGAACGGGTCGCTGTATTTAACCACTTGAGCAAACAGCACAAACTTTGCCCTGCATATTTCGCACTGGAAGATTGCACTCGCAAACCGCGAGGCTATTTTCTGTTCTTGGGAAAATTTCCGTCGAAAGCGCTTCACCACATTTTTTAACTCGGACCGATGGGATCGCGCACAGTAATTGATTGAGGTTCACGTGCAAAAACCCAACGAAACAGCCCCCATGTACGCAGAGGGTATTATCCGTCGTTGTCGATGAGCTGACTCTGACAAGCCCGAGGCGAAGAAGGTGCGTCACCTAATGCAGGGTGTTAAGGAACAAGTGTTTGCAGGCCTCATACGAAATCCACCGACAGCAGTAGGGGAATTGATATGAGAGGCTACTATCATAGAGAGCGCACTGCGACGACGATGCCGACGCTTTGACCGCCTGCTGAGCTACACGGCAGTAAGTGTTGCAGCTCAGAACACTGCAATCTGCGAAAGTTCCCTGCGACAAATGTTTAGAGTAATACAGCGTGAGGAACTTCGGGCCCTTTGCGTTCCTCCTACCCAACCGCCTGTCGCATCTGTTGCCGAAATAGTCCGCCAGGAGTTGAGGCAAGCCATTACACCGTCCGCGCCTTTTCCTGAGCCACATCCAGCGAGCTACGCTGATGTGGCCCGTCGTCCTCCACCGTCATTTGTGGCGACGTCCTTCCAGCCACGACCCGCTGCCGTACCTTGCTGGCAACGGGATATCATCAGATGACCAGCAGGTTGCTGAACTCACTTATGGCGCATGGCCGAACGTCGACCTATTTGCTTCCGCTGCGGAGAACCAGTTCATATTGCCCGCTATTGCTATCATCGCGATTCCGGGTTCGGGAATTTCTCTCGTCCCGCTTCTTTTCACTGTGAAGACCATCGCACTCACTATGTCGATCAACTGTCGACTGGCCAAGCAACTACACTGCGCCGCTGGCGATCTCTATCTCCTGCGCGTCACCGTAACTTACATCAGAGCTACGCGGATGTCACCAGAGGCCATTCGCCTAGCCCGCACCAGGGAAACTAACTGCTGCGACCTGCGGGGACAAGGTTTTGAATCGTGCAGACACCTAAAAGTTCCCCTTTCATCGCAAGAAGATATGACTACAACGACGACAAATACGACGACGAACACGACGACGAATATGACGATGAATACGACGACGAATGCTAATGCCGATGAAGTTGTAAGTGCTGATCTTGGCCTTCTCATGGACGGACATCGCGTTACAACACTGATCGACACTCGGCGCCGACTTCTCAATCATGCAACAAGAGCTAGTCGACCGCCTTATAAAGGTCATGGCACCGTGGATAAGGCCGCACATAAGGAGTGCTGGTGGTCAGCTGCTCACGGGTAAATGCACCACTTGACTTCGCAATGGGGATTCTAGCTTCGTGGCCACTTTCGTCCGATTGCCAACCTGCTGTGAAGAGCTAATTTTGGGCATGGATTTTCTTCAAGATCATGGCGCTGTTATCAAAATCCCTCAACTTATGGTGACGTTTTGCGCACATCCGTATGTCGACAACAGCAGCGACGAACTACGCGGCTGTTTGCGAGTAGCCGAATATGTGGCGCTCCCACCGAGATCCTGCTGCCTTGTGTCGGTGTTCAAAGGGTGGCCTTGCTATAAAGACGTGATAGCGGAGTGCATAGTCGCTCTTTTGCTCACGCAAGGTATTTCATTGCGAGAGGCATCCTGGCGCTTACTGGTGGACAGGCACAAGTGCTCCTCACAAACTTCAGCAACAAGCGCCGTCAAATCCAGCAGGGTACCGCAATTGCCCACTACGACGATATAGACCAAGCCGGAAATTGATTTGCTTTGCAACCAGACGACGCGACTGTCCCTGCCTCGACAACTTTGCCAATGGACATCTGCTCCACGCTACCGCCCTCTGATAGATAGCGCCTGCTTGAACTAGTATACCGATTCGAAGACTGGTTTTCGCGTACGTCAAAGGTCCAGCAAACTCCTTTGACCAAGCACCGCATCATTACTGAAGACAACACGCGACTGATTCGGCGAAACCCTACTGCGTGGATCCGAACGAACGCGAGGAGATTCAAAAGCAAGTACAGAAGATGCTAGCGGATGACGTCATACAACCTTTGAATGGTCCTTGGGCGTCCCCCGTGGTTTTAGACAAGAAAAAAGAGGGCCGCTTGTGCTTCTGTATTCATTATCACAAGTTGAATCAAATCACGAACAAAGACGTCTATCCACTGCTTCGCCCTCGCCTGTATGATTCACTCGATCGGCTTCGTCATGCGCGCTACGTCTTTTCAATGGACCTCCGAAGTGGCTACTGGCAGAAAGAAGTCGACGAGAAAGATCGTGAAAAAAAGGCTTTCGTGACGCCCGATGGCATTTACGAATTTAAGGTGCTTCCTATTGTGTTGTGCTAGGCACCAGCCACTTTTCAACGTCTCAGGGACAACTTACTATCAGGCCTGAAGTGGAAAAACTGCTTGGTTTATCTGGACGATGTTATTGTATTCTCAGCATCATTCGAGGAACATCTCAGCCGCCTATTCACCGTCCTCCAAGCTATACGCTCGGTCGGCCTTACTTTAAAGCGCAAAAATGTCACTTTCGTTTCAACGAACTCTTCCTAGGCCACGTCGTCAATCACGAGGGGGTTTGACATGACCCGGCCAAAATAGACGCCGTAGCGCAGTTCCCTGCATCACGTGACAGAAAGGCTGTGAGACGCTTTTAGGGTTGTGCGCTTATAACCGGAGATTTATCGATGACTTTTCGTCTATTGCGGCCCCATCACCACGAATCACACGTGAAGACGTCCCCTTCTATTGGAGTGAACAGGAGCAAACTGCATCCAATCAACTACGACAAGGCCTGCAAATACCTCTAGTTCTTGCGCACTCCGACCCGGATGACCCTACACTACTTCACACTGACGCCTACAATATAGGACTGGGTGCCGTTCTGGTGCAGTGGCAAGACGGCTGTGAAAGAGTAATAGCCTACGCCAGCAAAACTGTCTCTCGCGCGGAGAACTACTCGACTACCGGGAAGGATTGAATCGCCGTGGTGTGGGCAGTCATCAAATTTCGTCCGTATTTGTAGGGCCACTAATTCAAGGTTGTTACTGACTCTTTGTGCTGGCTCTCCAACCTTAAAGATCCATCTGGCCGTTTGCTGCGCTGGAGCGTAAGGCTTCTAGAGTTCGAAATGACCGTTGTCGATAAATCTGGGAAGAGGCACACCAACGCCGACTGTCTCTCACGGTCGCCAGTGGAAACTTTCGCTTCTGATGACGGAAACATTGACGTGGCATTCTTGGGATTTGTCAGCACGGCCACTATTGCACGAGAGCGGCACAGTGACCCCGAGGTTTTACCTTTCATTGAATATTTAAAAGGACGACGTAAAGACTTGCCGCGGTTATTTGCTAGAGGACTGCCATCTTTTTGCTTGCGAAACGATGAACTCCATAAGAAAAACTTTTCACCAACCGGTAACGCGCACTTTCTCGTTGTGCCTGCTTCTCTTCGAAGAGAAATTATAGAAGCGTGCCATGATGAAACAACTTCTGGTCATCTAGGCTACACTCGAACATTGTGCCGACCACGATGCAAGTACTATTGGCCAAAATTACCTGCTGCTCTTAACCATCACGTGCGAACTTGAACCGACTGTCAAAGACAAAGCACCTCCCAGCAAGCCAGCCGGTCTTTTAAATCCAGTCAGGATTTAAAATCCAGGAAAACAGTTCATCCAGATTGGAATAGAATTGCTGGGTCTTTTTCCAACTTCCACAATAGGGAACAGATGGATTATTGTGGCCACTGATTACCTCTCCCGTTATGCAGAGACTAAAGCCATGCAGCGTGGCACAGCAGCAGAAGCCACTCAGTTCTTCATCAAAAACATCGTCCTTCGGCATGGCGCTCCGACAGCAGTGATCACAGACAGAGGACATGCTTTCACCACAGTGCTCTTGAAGTCGGTTCTTAGACTCAGCGGTACTGCTCACCGGAGAACAACTGCATAACATCTGCAGACAAAAGGACTGGCAGAGCACCTCAATAGGACCCTTACCGACATGATCAGCATGTACGTTGACACGGAACATAAAAACTGGGATCAGATATTGCCGTACATAAATTTTGCCTATAACACCGCTCGACAATAAACCACTAGAATGACACTGTTCAGACTGATCTATGGTCGCGAAGTCACGACAACGTCGGACGTCATGTGTGCGCATGAGTGTGAAAACAATCATGTAGACGCCGAAATATTGTCACGGGGTTGTGACGTGGCCGAAGACAGGAGACTTCGTGTTGGGATTTAACTGTTTATTTGGGCGAGCCTGTGCCCGGTAAACGGAAAGTCTAATTACAGCAGCAGTCTTGCACAGTTAGCAGTCTCGGACTGATAGCGGCGAACGGACCGTCGGCCTTCGATCAACAACTGACAAGCGGCGAAGCGCGTCGGCATTTATACTCTTGCTGTCGAATGGTCTAGCGTTATCGCTGGTAGTGGCGTAGGTTCCAGAACAATCTGTACCGTTCGCACAGTGGGCGTGATCTTATCGAAATAATCTACTACAGCCCGGAACCTTTTCGAAAACTGCAGGCGCGGTTTGCGCTGAGAATCGTGTGGTGTTTTGGGACGATAACAAATACTTGGGATATGGAACGTGGTTTGCCTCCTCTGAAAAAAGGCATCGTGCCGATGCTTTAACTAAAGATGAAGGTACAATAATAAAGCAAGAAAGTACAATGAATAAATTATGATACAACAATAATAGAAAAAACACTGTTTCAGTTTGTCAACGCGCATGAAACGGCTTAAGGCGCGCGACATGGACGACTTCAGGTCGCGATCGGCGTCGTTGAGAGTTCGTGATGCCACCGGGGACAACCTCGTAATCAAGTGGGCCGAGACGTCGAACCCCCCTGTACGGTCCGAAGTACCGTCGCAGAAGCTTTTCGCTTTGTCCACGTTGGCGTATCAGCGTCCACACCCAAACGCGTTCACCGGGCTGGTATTCCACGAAGCGTCGTCGAAGGTTGTAACGGTGGCTGTCGGTCGTCTGTTGATTCTTGATACGGATACGCGCAAGTTGTCGGGCTTCTTCGGCGCGTTGAAGCTACTCGCTCACATCGAGGTTTTCTTCGTCGGTGACGTTGGGTAACATGGCATCGAGCGTCGTTGCCGGGCTCCTTCTGTAGACCAATTTGTATGGAGATATCTGCGTCGTCTCCTGCACTGCCGTGTTGTATGCGAAGGTCACATAGAGAAGAATGGCGTCCCACGTCTTGTGTTCGACATCGACGTACATTGCCAGCATGTCGGCGGTCGTCTTGTTAAGCCGCTCGGTGAGGCTGTTGGTCTGTGGGTGGTGCGCTGTCGTCCGGCGGTGGTTTGTTTGGCTGTATGCCAAGATCGCTTGAGTTAAGTCGGCAGTGAATGCCGTTCCTCAGTCGATGATAAAGACCTCCGGGGCGCCGTGACGTAGGACGATATTTTCGACGAAGAACTTGGCTACCTCGGATGCACTACCTTTTGGCAGGGCTTTTGTCTCGGCGTAGCGGGTGAGGTAGTCGGTAGCTACCACTTTTCACTTGTTTTCGACATTCGAAAACTGACGTCGGGAACGGCCCCAGTTAGTTCATACCAATCTGCTGGAAAGGTCGGCAAGGTAAATCAATTGGCAGCAGAAGTCCTGCTGACCTTGTCGCCGGTGTCTTGCGTCGCAGACCGCGTCCCGGCATGACCTCACATAACGAGTGACGTCGGTGGTAAGACGTCGCCAGTAGTATCTTTCTTGTATCCTCGCGAGCGTGCGAGAAACACCTAGGTGCCCTGCCGTCGTATCGTAGTGCAGGGTCTGCAGGAGTTCTGGTCGCAGAGCTGAAGGCACCACAAGGAGGTACTTAGCTCGAAGCGGTGAAAAGTTTTTTCTTTTGTAGAAGACCGTTTCGTAGAAAGAACGACGCAAGTGCGCGCTTGAATACCTTCGGGACTTCGGCGGTCCTGCCTTCGAGGTATTCTATTAAGGCCTTACGTTCCGGATCGGCCCGCTGTCGTTCAGCGAAGTCGTCGGTAGTTATCGTTCCCAAGAAGTAGTCGTCATCCGGGTCGTCGGGTAGCGGTTGGTCGACAGGCACACTAGAGAGACAGTCGGCGTCGGAGTGTTTGTTGCCGGACTTGTAAATGACAGTAATGTCATATTCTTGAAGTCGCAGGCTCCATCGTGCGAGGCGACCTGAAGGGTCCTTCAACGTGGCTAGCCAACACAAGGCGTGGTGGTTACTCACAGCTTTGAAGGGCCTGCCGTAGAGGTAGGGGCGAAATTTCGACGTAGCCCAGATGATGGCGAGGCACTCCTTTTCTGTTGTGGAATATTTGGCTTTTGCTTTGGATAGCGACTGGCTGGCGTAACTAATAACCCTTTTTAGTCCGTCAGCTTCCTGCACAAGAATGGCGCTAAGACCTACGCAGCATGCGTCAGTATGTGATTCTGTCTCGGCGAATTCGTCGAAATGGGCAAGTAACGAAGGCGTCTGGAGGCGATGTTTAAGCTCCTGGAAAGCGTGTTCCAGTGGCGTTTCCCAGTTGAACTCCACGTATGCCTTGGTAACGTTAGTAAGAGGATCGGCGATGCGGGCGTAGTTTTTCACGAACCGCCTATAATAGGCGCACAGGCACAGAAATCGGTGCACGGCTTTCTTTTCACTGGGCGACGGAAAGTCGGCCATGGCGGCTGTTTTCCGTGCATCGGGACGAACTCCAGACTTGCTGATAACATGCCCCAGAAACAAGAACTCCTCATACGCAAATCTGCCCTTTTCTGGCTTCAGTGTGAGTCCGGAAGTCTTGATGGCTTGAAGTACAGCTTCAAGGCGCCGAAGATGCTCATCGAAACTCGAGGAAAACACGACGACGTCGTCCAAAGACACAAGGCAAGTCTACCACTTCAATCCTGCCAGTACTATATCCATAATTCGATTTGCAAATAGCCAGTCTTGAGGTTCATTGACGAAATGTACTTGGCGTTATAGAGCCGATCAAGTGCGTCGTCTATTCGCGGGAGAGGATAGACGTCCTTTCTTGTGATTTTGTTCAGGCGGCGATAATCGACGCAGAAACGTAGGGTCCCATCATTTTTCTTCACTAACACCACGGGGGATGCCCATGGACTCTTAGACAGCTGGATAATGTCACCCCGCAGCATTTCATCAACTTGTCTCTTCATGGCCTCACGTTCTCGCGTCGAAACCCTGTACGGGCTCTGACAGGAGTGGTCTGGCAGTTTCTTCGGTTATGATGCGATGTTTCGTGACTGGGGTCTGCCGAATTTTCGATGACGACGAAAAGAAATCTTTGTCATGCAGGAGCAGGGCGTTGAGCTGTTCTTGCTTATCATTCGAAAGTCTGGGATTGACGTCTAAAGCTATGGGAGGGGCTTGGTTCCTCTGACCAGGTTCCGCAGAATCGGCGAGGGCAAAACCACTGGTGGCTTCGACAATTTCTTCGATGTGTGCAACCGTTGTTTCTTTGTTCACATGTTTGTACTCATTGCTGAAATTTGTGAGCATAACCGTTGCTTTGCCTCCCCGTTCCATTGCCACGTTTTATTTCCCAAGTTTTTGTTATCGTCCGAAAACACCACACGATTCTCAGCACGAACCGCGCCTGCAGATTTCTAGAAGGTTCCGGACTGTAGTAGATCATTTCGATAGGATCACGCTCACTGTGCAAACGGTACAGATTTTTATGGAACCTACGCCACCTCAGCGATAACGCTAGAACATTCGACGGCAAGAGTATAAATGCCGACGCGCTTCGCCGCTTGTCAGTTGTTGATTGAAGGCCGACGCTCCGTTCGCCGCTATCAGTCCGAGACTGCTATCTGTGCAAGACTGCTGCTGTAGGTGGACTTTCCGTTTACAGGGCACATGTTTGCCCAAATAAACAGTTAAATCCCAACACGAAGTCTCCTGTCTTCGGCTACGTCACGACCCCGTGACATCTGGTGGAGGTGCTGTTTCTTCCATGTACTGGACGCCTCCGTAAAGCCGTGAACCCAGCCCACGCCGTGAAGACACCGACGCCAGGAACGAGCAGCAAGTTAGCCACAGGCAACAAGGTCTGCCACTGGAGTAGAGGCCTTTTCTGGACAGGCTCGGAAAACCAAGATGTTGACGTCGTTCACGGCGACCATGTCAACGCCGGTTCTACCTGCACCACTCCTGCTCCGGCAACGCAAAGAGCCGACAACTTTCCGCAGTTCGCCACTGGAAGACGCGGAAAGCTGGATCAAAAGGTTCGACTGCGTCGCCGCCTTCAATGACTGGACAGACGAAAACAAGCTACGGCATCTGTATTTCACCTTGGAAGATGTTGCTCGGACCTGGTTCGAGAATCAAGAGCGAAGCCTCACAACGTGGGACACCTTTCGTGCCATGTTCCTCACCACTTTCACAAGTGTGGTGCGCAAGGAGAAGATCGCAGCTCTCCTCGAAACCCACATGCAGATGCCAAATGGAACGTGGCAATATTCACTCAACGCTCCGGAAGAAGCCAGACAGCTCGCGCGCGTGCGCATCTGTCATCTGCAGCAGCAAGATGCACAACGCTACGACATCCAACACAAGTTTATTAGCAACAAACTATGCGACAAATTCTGGGTCTGGGTTCTGATACGTAGACGTGGACTGTCTGAAAAATTCATAACATGGTACTTTGGCCCATACAGCATCACGCGACGTTTGAACGACGTGAACTACAAAGTTGTTCCCGACACTGATTGTAGTCCTAAGCACCTAAAGCATTTACCCGAAGTCATGCACGTCGTGCGTATGAAGTCGTATTTATCGAGGTATTTAGTTCTCGGTTACCGTTTTGGTACGACCTATTCACACTCCTGGTAGAGCACCTAAGGTGCGCATCGGGACGATGACTCTTTTGTGGGGAGACAAATGTCACGTAATTGCTCAAGGAAGACGATGATAGTTGTGCATGCGCCACGAAGGTTTACGAAACGGACGAAAAAAAAGAACTCGTTTGCGCGTTCTAAATAAAAAGATCGACCTGCTTGTGGTGTCTCAATCTCTGCGGCAAGACCTCTGTTTTGACGTTGTGAGAATATGAATGAATTATTTTTTAAGTAAATATTGGTCATGCCTACGATAATTTTGATTCGGAAGAGAACCTTGGGTACATGAAATAAGCACAAGAAATTTCACTATTTTACAAACAATGTCTTCGCCCAATTGTTTCCTAAAAGTAAAGTAGTCAAATAATGTTTTGTAATATTTTAGTACAGCTTTGTATTTTCTTGCTAAATTTATGAAACTCAAGCAACTTGCAAAATTTCGTGTAGTCTCTTTTAATAGTGACGGAGAGAAAGGCACTAGTAGTTGTCCACCTCTCTGTGCTATCTATATCCACATAGTATGGGGTGCCAGTATGGTTTGAAGTGAAGTTTTCCGTAAATGTTTTCCACAGACTCTGCAGTCTCATAACAAGAAACACATCAAAGGGCCCTTCATCAAGCCATGTGGGGAGAAGGTAACATGTAGCCTGTGACGTATAGCTGCAATATTTATTACCGTTCATTGAAAGATGTCTGGAAACAGAATGTCATCTTTGCAGCTAACAGAGCAGTGTTCAATTTTCTCTAGTAAACGAAACCAAAATATATTTTCCTTACAACCATGATTTTAACGGCTGAGTATCGGCATGGATCTATAAAAGAAAATCATTGTATAAGAAGAGATATGAATTTTCAGAATGCGTTTTAGTACATCATATCTAGGAAGGTTGACTTTCAATGAGTGGTAACGTGGATGTAAAGAGGCGTGGATAGAAGATCTCTATAGAGTTGCCTGCGTGATAGTGTTTATATGTATTCCGTGAAAACTTCACCTCATAGAAAGCGGACCGCAACGAAAACGCCCACCGTTAACCGCGACGAAAACAGGCATACAGAGAGATCTGATAATTAAGTCACTTCAGGCATTCACATCTATAACTACAAGAATTACCTAATTAAGAGATGGAAACTCTCTCAAAAAAAGAAGAACTTTGAAACAATCTTCCATAAATGAAAATAAACTAATCTCCGCCCCCACCCTGTTACTTGCCTGAAAAGGTTCCATCTCATTGGTTGAATAGTCAAAGACCACACAAAAGCTGTAAATGTCTGATTAAACCAAGGTATGAAATGTCGGGCACATTGAATAAGTAGCAATTCATAGTAAAGCTTTGTAGCTAAACATGTACTACAAGCCCTTCCGAAGATGGAAAGGCGATGTGAAACAAAATTCTAGATAGGTCGATCAAGCTTATGAACGCGTTTTTTTAGTAAGGTGCACAAAATATCTAGGCATCTTGTGGCACGCCAGAGTACATTGGTGGAATACGAGTCCAAATAATTTCTGCTAACTTATAGGACGTACTATCTCATAATTCAAACCATAATCTTAAGCTTTTATAAGAGTGCAAACGAGCACCCTATGGAATGCCAAATTTACTTATTGTAGGTAGCACATTCTCAACACTTCGTTCGTTTGAGAAAAGGAAAGCTATCTCGTCTGCATAAGCCAAATATTTAACATCGTTGCTTATAACTATCTCATGAAAACTATCGTAACGTGCTCAGACATAGTCGCTCAAGATAAAATGCAAACAGCAGCGCGGATAATGGGTATTCTTGCTTCAAAAAAGAGAAAACAGGCATCACATTAGGTGGCCATTAAGAATTGGGTGAATACAAAAGTCACTGTAACACAGTTTAATGCCATCCAGCAGAACAGAGCCAAAATTTACATGTTCCAGAAAACAAAAGAAAGAAATCACAGACACAATTAAAAGCTTTGACAAAGACTTCTTGCAGGATATCAAGCTGTCCGTGCAACTGTAGCAATACTAAAGAAGTGTTTGGTCGATAAGGATGTTTGTTGCTCTGGAATGACCCGTGGTTCCTTATGCCTGGTGAAAACGTATGTGTATGTACGTCACATACTGTCATTGATATGATAAAACTTTAGCGAACATTCTCTATTAAAGATTTGACAACGCAATTTGTATGTATTCATCAACAAAACAAGTTTACTCTTTATCCGAAAGCCACGTATGAGCTTGAAACTCCAAACGCAGGGGTGTCTCCACAAAAAGACTTGTGGTGAGTGGTGTCCCCAGAGATTCGAGTCAATGGCAGGGAGGGGGCGCTTCCACCACCCCGCTAGCTTTGCCGTCCATGGCAATGTCGTGTCTAGGGAAAAGAGATCCTGAGTGTTGAGGCTACACAGGATGTTTAGACTTTTAAGGCCCTCCGGGGAAAACAACAGACCTCTTTGCCTCCAGCTTTACGTAGACGGCACCCCTGTCCTGACCCTCTTAGGGGAAATTGGCAGTCGTCTTATCGTATCTCTCTCTCTCTCCTGACATCTTCTTCTTTGTCTTTTAATCCTACCTGTCATCTCTTCGATTTTCTTCCCGTTTTCAAAGCAGCAAAGGTTAACGCTTTGTGGTATTTCAGCATAAGCTAAACCATATTGTGTTCTGGTGGCAGTGTATGAGTGGCGTTGTGCAGACTTCAAAGTTTTGTCGCGTCCGCTGTTAGGTTTTTTTACTGCGCGGTCTGCGCACGTAGATGTTCCTAACGAGAAAAGGAAGAAGAAAGCGCACTGCCGTTATTGCCCCTCCACCTCCACTGAGCCATGCAGAGGATGGAGAAATGAGAATCAAGGGGACAGAAAAAGAAATAGGAGCAGGGTAGAAATTACGTTCCCTCCGTTTTCACAAAGCGCGCACCCGAACGGCAGCGATAATTCACAACCGTTCGAAAGAACAAAACGTCAGAAAGGCTGGGGAAAAAAGGCCGGAGTCGAAAAGTCATTAAGGGATTGGAGTGCATGAAACACTTGCCTGGGCACGTAGCTCAAGCACTGGAAATAAAAAAAATATCAGTTCTAGTCAAAGAATAAACAAACTGTTCGGTTGAACCAACAGACAAGATTTCTGTTGGCCTCTATGCTGTTTTCGAACACACACACACACACACACACACACACACACACACACACACACACACACACACACACACACACACACACACACACATATATATATATATATATATATATATATATATATATATATATATATATATATATATATATACCCCACATGGCGTCCCAAGCGTCTTGTTTTTTGATCGGCATTCCAGGAGGAACCGCACAAAAGCAACTTTTTAGTTCTTGTTACGAAACAGTAAAGCAAGTTTTCCCAAAACGTAATGCATAGTGAAACGACTCCTACAAAAAACAATCGCCTTTCTCTGTAGCCAGGTGCCTTAAAGACAAAATTGGTCAAAATTACCCCTCCAAACTGGCTAGCGCTGTTCTCCTCCTGGAGCTAGAAGACAAAGATCAAGAGCAAAAGTTACAAGAAGTTACCACCATTGGTGGCACAAAAATACCTTCATACCACTGGGTGCTTCGCAGGAATAAAGCAGTAATATTTGTGGACGAGTTTTTTTAGCTAAGTAATCAAGAATGCCTGTACCGTTTCCAGGAACAAAGCATCACCGAATTGCAGAGAATACCAATCCGCAGAAATTATAAAACAATTTCACTGAACACATCTTCCTAAATTTTGGAACAAATGAAATCCCTACACCTGTTGTTGCATCATCATCATCAATATCAGCCTGACTGCGCTTACTTCAGGGCAAAGGCCCCTCTCATGATTCGCCAATTAACCCAGTCTTGTGGTTTCCATCACCACGTTATACCTGCAATCCTTTCAACTTCATCGTCTCACCTAAATTTCTATATTCCCTTCGTGTGTTCGCCTTCTCTAAGAATCTTGTCAGTTACCTTTTATCTCCAGTGTTTATCCTACCTACGTGCTCCGTGCCTGGGCCATGTCCATTTTTTCATCTTGATTTTTACTATAATAACCTTCACCCCAAATTGTTTCCTTACCCACTTTGCTCTGTTCTTGCCTTTTATAAGCATCCATGTTTCTGTTCCATAGGTTAGTACTGGCAAGATGCAGCTGTTATTTACCTTTCTCTTATACGTTAGTGCACATTACCATTCAATTCTTTAGAATACTGCCGAGTGTTTGTCACAGGTCCCGTTATTTATGGAGGCGATCACCGGACTAATACCAAGGGCAGAAGTATCGGTCCCCCGAACTGTACGACGAAAGCGTAGATAATTTAGAAATGTCCTATTTGGCAAGCCAGCGGACGCTGGCTGAGGCCCAACGAACAAGTCAGAGCCGAGAGTTGATAAACAGAACAAAACTATATTCCCGATTACGGCAGTTCAAAACGATAAACAAATATGCACGCTCGGCAATAGTTGAATACAATATGTCACCAATCGAACAACGTACTACACAGTACAATCAGTCACACTCAAAAGAACGGACACAAACATTAATACGCACTACAATGCAATTACATGCATCCAACAACCAAGATACGCAAAGACTAAAGATTGATTGATTGATATGTGGGGTTTAACGTCCCGAAACCACTATATGATTATGAGAGATGCCGTAGTGGAGGGCTCCGGAAATTCAGACCACCTGGGGTTCTTTTACGTGCACCCAAATCTGAGTACACGGGCCTACAACATTTCCGCCTCCATCGGAAATGCAGCCGCCGCAGCCGGGATTCGAACCCGCGCCCTGCGGGTCAGCAGCCGAGTACCTTAGCCACTAGACCACCGCGGCGGGGCGCAAAGACTAAAGAGTTCAAAAACTTATTCAGTCCAAAGTCCTTGTAATAAAAAGTCTAAATGATATTCTTCCGAGAATCACTCACTAAAAGTGCAGCGCTGTTGTCGTTCCGCTGCCCCCGAACTTTCTCTGCCAGGAAACCTCGCGTCTTAACTGGCCCCTCTCCAAACACTAAACTTCGCCGGTAACACGTCGGCTTCCCACGCGTTGCGATTGCAGGACGCGTCTTCGCTATCTGGCACTGGTCTCACACTCTTCTGCTTGTAGCACGAGTCTTCACCCCTCAGGTGGAAATTCTCTTCATTACCTGCTTTGTCGCTAAGGGCATAACCTTCGCCGACGACATGGCGGAAACACCCTACACACTCTGGCGCATACTTTCTTCTCCTCTGTCACTGAGGACAAAAGGCATTGCCGACAGACACGGTGGAAACACCCTACGCACACTGGCGCACACTTTCTCCTCCTCTTCCACCTTGATGAAAGGCTTCACACAAAGACACGGCGGGAACACCCTACGCACACTGGCGCTAACTTTCTTCTTCTCCTGATCTCCCTTCTCCGCTGCTCGCTTAAATACCTTTCGCGCTAGATTCCAAAAAATTCTCATCGTTTCGTCGACACAATGCACAGCCAAGGCTGGGGAAAGAGCAAGACGTTTCGAGGGCCGTCCGCTACACGTGAGGCAACTCAGCTTCACCACGCCCCTTTCTTTCGAGAACCTTCCTGGGCTTGCTCGGCTGCCGATGTGAGGAGTATGGTCAGCGAGGCTACGGTTCTGAAAGGGGAGAGAGGGCGCACTCGGGGAGTCTTTGGATGTTTTTTTTCTTTTTTATTGTTCACCTTGAGGTGGCTCTCTGTGCTTGGTGTCGTTGTAGTCGCTAGAATTCGGCGGCGCGCACTTTTTCGGCGCGCTAGTTTGTGACACTGCCGACCTCTTTAAGAATGTTAACACATAATATTCAAAACCAAACAAATGAGTGCGAACAGTCGCTACACACTTAAAGACAGTAACATAGTCCGTCGCTCATTGCGCATCACAATCACAATGGCACACTCAATGCAAAGGCACAATGGAATTCAATCATACTGCACATAGGATATGACCACAGGTACATGAGTGCAACACTCCATCGCATATTACAAACAATACAAATGGAGAAAGCTCTGTCTTTACAACAACTGTACAATTCTATACATCGCATCACCGCAACAAACTCTTTGACTCGCTCGACATACACTCGTGACACAACACATTGAAGCTCAACACAACAAAACACACTCCGTTTCGACCTCAGCACCTATCCAGTGCGTTTCGAGCTGCGCTTGCGCCCTTACTTGTGGTGCTTGCTTGATCTCTTCTTATTGTTCTTGTTTCTGTTTCAATGAGCCCTTTCTAACTACGGTATCTGAGGTGGCGTCTCAGCCATCGTTTTCACTTCCGACACCGTTAATGGGTCATAACCTTCAACCGATCTTGTCTGGCTGAGCACAAGCTTGTTGATTTCACGACATTGGGCCTGGCTGGTCGACACTGTCGGTCGGTTGAGGACGTGCCGACGTAAGTCCAGCTGCCCAGCATGTTCTCTCGTTCAACACGATCATCTCCTGATTCACTGTCTCTTGCACCTAGGCTTCACCTTCGGCTCGAGTGAAATCCCTCACGGAATTTTTCTCTACTGTATCTCGTGGTCCCTGTGTCGGCGACGGCTCCATATTCGGGTCTTCGCCCAAACGTTCTGGATAGTTTGACCCTCACGCCCCGACAATGTTTGCGATGATGAGTTCATGCAGGGGGGTTGTCATACATAGCGCAGTTACCTTCCCGTTAAAGTAAGGGGTTTCAACATCAATCTCTGCTTCGGGAAGCATCCGAACCGTACTGTCAATTGGGTAATCAGTTTCGTTTTGCCTGTTAACTCACTTTCCCGTACCAAACTTCGCCGCACGATAACAGTGGAGCTACTGGTATCTCTTAACACCGTAACCTTCTTGCCCGCAACTATTCCAGGTAGCGTTGGCATTCCCTTCGTCATACCGGTTGGGTGTTTTGTCATTACAGCACCCACAGTAGGAAGTTTCCTCCCATTTTGAACTCTAAGAATCTGTTGGTGACGTCATCATCGGCATTCGGTGCCACCTGCACACAGGCTATTTGGTGAGTTTGACTGGCTCCGTAACGACATGCGTTTGCCTAGTGCCCGGTCAGACCGCACTAGAAACATTTTATAACAGTAGGGCTCGTAAAGTTAGTTCCACAGCTGTTTGCGCGATGACCCACTCGAACTCACAGAAAACATCGCGGAACACTTTCCGGTGCACGCTTCTTTTGTTCGATTGCCGATTTCTTCGAATCTTCGGGACAATCCTTCTTGACTTGGGCCATATTTGTGCAACCTTGCGCTGCCCAGAATTGGTCGTCCAATTCAATCATGTCTTCAAGTGACTCAGCCTTCTTCTCTTTCAAGTACAGCGACTGGTTGGGTGGCAACTAGTAAGAAATGGCTCTATAATTAGGAGCTCTATAACCTCATCGTTCTCCTCTGCGATGCCTGAAAGTTGGATCCATCTGTGAAAGTAATGGCTAAGTCGGGCGGCGTACGCCGTGGCCGTCTCACCATCAGCTGGTTTTCCCATTTGAAATCTGTACCGGAAACCTTCAACAGTAAATATAAATCGCTTCAGTCAGGTAGCTTTCATCTTTGCATAGTTGGCTGCATTGGTCGGCGTCAGCCTACCGTGCACACTGAGCACTTCACCACTCAAGCAGGTACACAAAACAGTTGCCCATTGATGTTCCGGCCAATTCTCGGTCCTCGCAATTGTCTCGAATCTGTGAAGGTACGCGTCAAGGTCATCCTTCCTTTCATCAAAAGCTACGAGCAGCTTCCTTGGGATCAAGTGGAAGCCATAGTCTTCCCGTTCGCTGCTTTCCACTCTAGCTTAGACCGGAGTGTCACTTTGCTGTTGCGAACAGAGCTGCTAGAGTTCCATCTCGTGCTGCCGCTGCCGTTCCCTTTCCTCTGTTTCTTTTTTCAGCTGTCGCTCCTTTGCCTCTCTTTCTTCTTTTGCCATCTCTGCTGCCAACCTCTCTCTCTGCAATTCAGCTGCTTTTCCAGCTTTCGGTGTTTCAACCGCCAACCTTTCTTTTTCAAGCTTGGCTGCCTTTTCTTCTTTGGCCCTCTCTTTTTCTTCCTTTCCTTTCTGGCTGACCTACTTCCGTAGTTTGGCGCCAGAAAGACCCATCATCTCACCAAGAACTACTAACTTGTCGAGATCCATGGTGTCTACCAGATAAAACCTTGCTGCGTGCACAAACTATCTGCCTAAATCAGTCTATGGACACACTCTCTGCACACTCGTTATTGAGAACACTGAGCAGTACACAATAAATGTTCTGATAGCACAATCAACAATTCAAGGCTCTTTCTCACTACTTCGGACACACTGTGCACCAAAAAGGTCCTGTCGCGGACGCCAAAATAACTGTCACAGGTCCCGTTAGTTAGGGAGGCGATCGCCGGGCGAATTCTATAGGCCGTAATATCGGTCCCTTGAACTGCACCACGAAAGCGTGGACAATTCGGAAGTGGTCCTATTTGGCGCAACTGCGGACGTTGGCTGTGGCCCATAGAACAAGTCAGAGCCGAGAGTTGATAAACAAAACAAAATTATATTCTCGAATACGGCAGATCAAAACAATACACAAATATTCACACTAGGCACTTAATGAAATAAAGATATGTCACCAATCGAACAACGTACTACACAGTACAATCAGCCACACTCGAAACAACGGACACAAACAACAATACTCACTACACTGCAATTGCATGCTTTGAACAACCAAGACACTTAAAGACTAAAGAGTTCGAAATCTTAAAACTTATTCAACCCAAACTCCTCGTAACGAAAAGTCTGAATGATACTTTTCCGAGAATAATTCACACAAAGTCCAACGGTGTTGTCGTTCCGCTGCCCCCGAAGTTTCTCTTCCAGGAAACCTCGCGTCTTAACTAGCCGCTTTCCAAGCACGAAACTTCGCCTGTAACACGTCGGCTTTCCACTGATTGCGATTGCAGGACGCGTCTTCGCACTCTGGTGATGGTCTCTCTTCTGCTTGTAGCACGAGTCTTCACCCCCCAGGTGGAAATCCTCTTCATTAGCTGCTTTGTCGCTAAGGACAAAACCTTTGCGGACGACACGGCGGAAACACCTTGTGCACTTTGGCGCATACTTTTTCTCTTCTGTCTCTGAGAACAGAAGGCTTCGCCAAGAGACATGGCAGAAACACCCTAAGCACACAGGCGCTAACTTCCTTCTTCTCCTGATCTCTCTTTTCCGCTGCTCGCGCCTAAATACCTTTCGCGTTAGATTTCAGAAAATTGCCATCGTTTCGTCGGCACGATGCACATCCAAGAGCTGGGAAATGAGCAAGATATTTCGAGGGTCATCCACTATACGTGACGCAACTCTGCATCACCACACCCTTTTCCTTCGAGAACCTTCCAAAGCTTGCTCGGCCGCCTATGTGAGGAAGCTGGTCGGCGAGACTACGCTCCCTAGTGGGAGAGAAGGCGCGCGCAAGGAGCCTTTGGATGTTTATTTTATTCTTTATCGTTGAGCTTGAGGCGCCTCTCTGCGCTTGGTATTGTTATAGTCGCTTGAATTCCGTGGCGCGCGCTTTTTCTGCGCGCTCGTTTGTGACAATTAGGTCCACCCCATTCTTATTCTGTGACCGGTACGACATATTCTAGTTATTTCACTCTCATGATTCGACACTGCGTTTCTTACCCGCCCTAAATGGGTATATTCATTTACAACTTTTAGTGTCTTTCCACTTATCGCGAAGTGATCATTTCTGCCAGAAGAGTTGCACATTACTTAGTTTTGTGCATACTAATTTTCAGACCTACCCTTCCGCTTTCAGTGTCAAGTTCAGTAATCATGAGCTGTCATGGCATCACGTTGTTTCATGTATTCATAAGCTGTCATGTTACATGTGCTGTAATGTCATCAGCTAATTGCAGTTTAATAAGATAATTCCCATTGACGTTTATCCCTAACTTCTCCCGATCTAGGTTGTTGAAATCTCTTGTAGACACGCGGTGAATCGCACTGGAGAAACCGTGTTTCCCTGCCTTATACCCTTCATCATTAGGATTCTGTCGCTGTCTTTTTAAAGAACTATGTTGGCCATCGACGCCCTGTTTCCACAGTGTCTGCATGATTGTTGATAATTTTCTGAATCAAATGCCTTCTCGATCGGGCCCTTCATCAACGCTGCAGGCAATATGACCGCCTGTCCAGCAAAGTCCCAATCAATGCTAACGTCATGACGGCTGAGAATGATAGCTCCTTACGAAAGTTGATTTGGAAGATAGTTCGCGAAGAACTGCACAGGTTACGGACTCCGGCTGGTGAAAATCCAATCGCGTCGATCACTGAAGTTGTACGTGGCGAAATCCAACAAGCGTTGTCTTGATACTCAGCAGCGTCCTATCAGCTACGCTGCCGCTCTCCAACGTTCACCCCTGGCTATGCCGACGCTGTACCACCAGGTGTTCATGGCCCCCTGGTCTCTGCCGCAAGAGCAGACACTGCATCAACCACCCACGCTACAGCCATACAACCAGACGTCTACAGCCAACCCATGGGAAGCGACACCAGGGTAGAGGCTCAGACGTCCGCCAACCCGGAAAACCGATGCATGGCGCACAGTGGACAGACGTCCACTATGCTTTCACTGTGGAGGTGCAGGCCATATTGCCCGTCACTGCTAGCATCGAGGTGATTCATTCCATCCTCATTGACCTTGGTTTGACGGTCGACGTGCCAACAACGAATACACTCCACGCCGTGACGACACCCCTTTCTATGGAGCTCGTTCTCACTTTGAGGATGACTGTACCTCTGCAGAGGAGGCAATGTCTACTCACCTTGCTAGTCTGAGACGGCGATCCCGCTCTCCGTCCCCCGCGCGTTCGCCTTTGCCGCACCGCGGCACCTACGTGGACTTTAATACAAAAAGGTCATCTGGCCCGCGACGGTGAAACTGAGGGTGGCGACCTCCACGGGCAAGGTTGCAGGCCATAAAGATGACGACAAGAAGTCCCCACAGAATGACGTCGTACCGCCGATAAGCCGTGAAAACTATGAAAGTGTGACTGCCAACCTTAGTGTTGTTCTTGACGGCCAGAAAGTGGCAGCTTTAGTCGACACTGGTTCTGAGTTCTCTATTATCAGTCAGGACCTCGCCGACAGCCTCAGAAAAGTGAAGACGCCGTGGACGGGTCCTCACATAAGAACGACCGGGGGCCTGTTACTGATGCCCTCTAGAAGATGTACCGCTAGAATTGACATCAGAGGTTCTTCTTTCACTGCGTCGTTCGCAGTTATCGACGCATGCTGCAGAGATGTTCTCTTTGGCATAGATTTCTTACGGGAAAATGGCGCCGTCATCAATATACCAGAGGGCTTGCTTACGTTTTGCGAAAGCTCGGACTTACACAATTCTTCAGAGGTTGGACCAAACCAACTGCTTATTACTGATGACGACGTGGTTCTCCCTCATAGGTCATGCACGCTTTTTTCTGTGGCCGCCGCTGCTCAGTTGGACGCCGAAGGAGTTGCAGACCAAATAAGCTCATTGCTCTTCACCCAAGGCATTTCCGTCGTACGAGGTATCGTCACAGTTGCTACTGGATGCACAGACTTGCTGCTGACCAATTTTAGTGCTGACCGGCACCTTCCTATAGGCACGGCTGTCGCTTACTTCGACGATGTCGTAGATGCCGAAGGCTGCTTGGCGGTATTCGCTGAGTCGCTAAATCTTGATTCAGTGCCTTTTCTGAATGTTAGCTTTACTTTGCTGAAAGACGACCGACGCAGAGCCCTTGAGCTACTGGCCAAACTTCAAGACACCTTTTCGACAACATCAACAGTTCAGCATACGCCTCTAACCAGACATCAAATCATTACCGGCGACGCGGTGAGACCTATTCACCAGAACCCTTATCACGTTGCTCCAAAAGAACGTGAAGCGATACAACAGCAGGTAGACAGAATGCTTGAAGATGACGTCATTCAACCTTCACAGAGCCCCTGGAGTCGCCTGTAGTCCTCGTTAAGAAAGAGGACGGCAGCCTGCGCTTCTTTGTGGATTACCTGAATCTAAATCAGGTGACCAAGAAAGACGTATATCCACTACTGTGTATAGACGAGTCTCTCGACGGAATTCGCCACGCTCTATACTTCTCTTGTGTGAATTTACGGAGTGGATATCAGCAAATTGAGATTGAGGTGGACCCGAGAGACCACGAGAAGACCGCTTTTGCAACACCAGATGGGCTATATGTAATTAAGGTCTTGCCATTCGGTTTGTGCTCAGCGCCCTCTACCTTTCAAAGACTCATCGATACCAAGCTTTCTGGGTTGAAGTAAAAAACATGCTTAGTATATGTGGACGACGTCATATTGTTCTCCACAACGTTTGATCAGCACCTTGAAAGACTTGAGGTGGTCTTACAAGCCATACAGTCTGCGGGCCTGATGTTGAAGCCTGAGAAGTGCCACTTTTGCTACGAAGAGCTGCAAGTTCTTGGTCATGCAGTCAGTTATGCGATGCTCATCCCGATGCTGAAAAAATAGCAGCCGTGAAACAGTTTCCTATGCCGACCAATAAAAAAGGCTGTCAGACGCTTTCTCGGTCTCTGTGCATATTATTGACGATTCATCGCAGATTTCGCACGCATAGCATCACCGTTAACTCGCCTCACGAGAGAAGACGTCACCTTCGAGTGGAATAACGAAGAGAAAGCTGGTTCTAACAATCTTCGCCAGTGACTACAAACACCTTCAGTCCTCGCCCACTTGGACGAGAGAGCCCCTACGATGCTTCACACCGTGCTAGCAATGTTTGTCGTGGAGCAGTGCTTGTGCAGCAGCAACAGGACACAGAAAGGGTAATCACTTACGCAAGCAGAACATTAACACGCGCCGAGGCTAATTACTCCACGACTGAAAAGGAATGTCTCGCCGTGGTATGAGCAGTTACAAAATTTCGTCCGTAGTTATATGGCCGCCCCTTCAAAGTATTTAGCGACCACCACTCACTGTGTTGGTTAAGAAATCCCAAAGACCCTGCAGCCGATTAGCGCGTTGGAGTCTCAGGCTGCAAGAATTCGATATGGCAGTCGTACAAGAGTCAGGGAAGCGACATATGCACGCCCACTGTTTGTCCTGTTCACCTAATGAGTAGGCGACCCTACCCGAGGACGAAGAAATATTATTTCTCGGTCTCCTCAGCACGACCACCATTGCGCAGCAACAACCTGATGACGCTGAGTTGCTTGGCTTCATTACCTATTTGGATGGCAGATCTCGAAAGGCGCCAAGAGTTTTCGCAAGTGTGTTGCCATCGTTTTGTTTACGGGGTGAAGTACTCTACAAAAGAAGTTTTTCATCGACGGGATCTGCCTATCTACTCGTCATCCCAGCAGCCCTTCGCACCGAAGTACTAAAAGCATGCCAGAACAAGGTCACCTCTGGCCACTTGGGTTACACGTGAACGTTGGCCAGGGTACAGCAAAAGTATAACTGGCCAAGACTAACCACAGCCGTGAAGAACCACGTTCGTACCTGTCTCTACTTCCAGCGACGCAAGTCACCACCAACTAAACCAGCTGGCCTCCTTCAACCCGTACAGGTTCCACTGACTCCGTTCCACCAGATTGGCATGGACATTTTGGGCCCACTCTCTACTTCTACTGCAGGTAATCGATGTGTTATCGTCGCGACGGAATATCTGACCCGTTATGCCGAGACAAAGACTATCCAAAGAGGTACAGCAGCGGAGGTGGCAAGATTTTTCATCGAAAATATTGTACTGAGGCATGGTGCACCAACTGTCGTAATCACAGAGAAACTTCATTTACGGCAGCTCTTTTGGACCATGTCTTGATGCTGAATGAAACATCGCATCGTAAGACCACCACCTACCACCCACAAATGAACGGGCTGACAGAGCGTCCAAACAAAACCCTTGAAGACATGCTTTCGATGTACGTAGACGTTGAACACAAACATTGGGATGAAATCTTGCCATACAAAACGTTTTCATACAACACGACCAAGCAAGAAACGACCCGCGTGACAGCGTTTAGCCTCGTTCATGGACGGGAAGTACGAACCATGTTAGATGCAATGTTACCGCACGAGGGCGACGACATCGTCTCGGACGCCAACACGATTACCGAACGAACAGAAGAAGCTAGGCAACTCGCACGTTTACGGATCAGCCAGCCGCAAGAGTACAATGCAGGCCACTACAATGCTCACCGCAGAATAGTCGTTTAGCAAACTGGTTACAAAGTATGGGTTTGGACGCCCATACGGAAACGACAACTTTGCGAAAAGCTCATAAGAAGATGCTTTGGAAAATGCCTAGTGCTGCGACGACTGAGTATTGTCACTTACGCAGTTGTTCCAGACAGTTCGTATGGTACAAGGCGTCGCCAGCACCATCCTGAACTCGTTCACGTAGTCCGCATGAAACATTACGTCAGCAAGTGATTGCATGAGACTATTCTTGGGAAAAAAAACCTCATTACAAACTGCACATCGGGGCGATGCTCTTCGAGAGGGAGGCAAATGACGCGTGTCTACCTGTGGACGAAAACAATGTTGCGGGACTTAGTGGACACGAGGTTGTGGTTCTCTAGCTTCACTCGAGACCGAAGAAGACGATCTTGTGACTCAGTTGTTGAGAACACGCTGCTTTCATTGCCTCAAGGTGTACCTGTGTTTTATTCGCGTTGTACCGCGAGAATATATTCCGCATAAGCACCGCTATCCAGCGGACACTCCAAGGATTCAACGAGAGATGGCACACGCACACTTTCTTACGGCTTGCGCTTCGTGTCTACTTCCCACCTTGAACTACATTGAGTTCATGGTATATACTAGTTCGCTGTATTCATGGCACTGCGGCCAAATGCTCGCTGAACCTTTGTAAAACCAAGAAGGTTATGCTGAACGAGTATAACGTAGAAACCCTTTTTTGTCTGGTAGTGCACAATGTGCATGTCAATGGCTGCTAACAGGGAATGAGAGCCACGAGAATTTAGGTTTTAGTTAACGCGAACGCTGCGAATTTTTTATTGTTCCACAACGCACAGAAGAAATCTCTCACAGGCACCACCTTGAAGGTCAAAACGTAAGACTGGTTACACTCTACGACTACTACTACGACTGCGGGGGACGAACGGGTGCCGCTATAAGGAGCTACGCCCCTAAATAATCACAGCATGTCCACAGAGTCAACGAAGATGAATGTTGCGAAGCATTCGGCCTTCCGTGCATGCATTCATGTTTCTGATCGCGTTCGAAAATGCTGATGGCGTGCAGGTAACACCGATGGGAAGCGAGCCAAGGAGGCCGAGCGCAAGTGTTTTCAACGCGCGCAATGCTCTGCTCCGTCCATGCTCCACCAACAATCCAACATGTACGGTGACTATCATGGACACTGAAAGAGGCCCTCGTTGATAAAGCGCGTGCGTCAGCCATTCAGAGAGTAAGTAGCGGCTGAGTAACGCCATCTAGTGAATGAGACATTAATTGGTCATTCATCTATTTTGCCTTCTTTCCTTTCTCGTCTGTTCTATAGGTTACGCGTGACTAGTCGCAAGGTTAGACAGTAAGGAGCTTCGCCCCATGCGATGCAACAGCCAAAAGAGAGTGCCTGATTCGACCCCGAAGTCGAGCTAAGATTGCCCACTTGCGGGGTTTCGGAGCTGTTCCAATGCCAAGCTCGCTTGGATCGCTTGCTTTGTGCTTCGGTTCGCAGCTTTGGAGGTCTCTGGGCGATTCTTCACGTCACCTCGCCGCTGACAACAATGGCGTTTTTAACGACTAATAAACCTTTCAACGTTTTGTGGAAAGTGTTGTTGATGCCCATCGCTACACCATTGAAATGCGAAGCCGGACGCTTCCGCCTGTCATTATGGACATCAACCACCCACTAGGGCCTTTGCCCCAGTTCGTCAACTGCCCTGGGCATCCCAGACTACGGGACCTGAAGGTATTCGGCGGTGCAGATGGAACCGACATGGAATACTGGTTGCAACATTATGAACTGGTGAGCACTAATCATAGGTGGAATGATTTCGACAAGTTCCCGTACGTCATATTTTATCTTACTGGCGTCACCGAATTGTGGTATAACAAACACAAACACAACTTTCCTCATATAGAGCGTTTTCAAGGCATATTGTTCTGAAGTGTTCAGCCGGCCAGCTGTCCGTAGCAGCACGCAAAACAGTGATTGCGCGTACACTCTCAGCAGACTCGCGAAAGCTTCACCAGATATATTGAGAACATCGTCGACCTTCATCGGCACGTCAAAGACATCATGCCCATAGCTGACAAGATCAAACACGTCATGAAGAGCATGAACACGGCACATTGTGAATACTCTTTGCTGGGAATCCGAGCAGATTTCAAAGTCTTCGGCTAGTTAAAAGCAACGACGAGTTGAAAAATTTATGCACATTGACTCAGCAGCCTCGGCTCGGTGGTGAGTCACTTTCCAATTTTGACATCATGCCTGACCATTCAACGTTGCTTCAGCAAGTGCGGGACTTTGTCCGCGAGGAAGTCACCCGGCTACATTCGATAATGCCATTTACCCACTAGGCCACCACCCGTCTACCTGGCCCGCTCCACAGTGCAACTTCAAATGAGGTTGCCCAAGCTGTTCCTCTTGCGCAACACAAGCCGCCTCCATCCAGCCCTGTTCACTACTAGCGTGCCACGCAGCTGGTGGGCGCTCCTGTCGCCTTTTCGCTATCCGTTCAGCCTGTGGCCGCGCCCCTGACGTGTGCGGCGCAGCCTGTCACCTATTCACTAGACATGTAATGTGTGGCCGCGCCGCTCACATACGTAGACGCTGTGCGTAGGCTTACGCAATCACCATGCACTCACAGCCCACGTAGCCACCTATTTTTGCGGAGGCTGCATTTCCGATGGAAGAGAAAGTGTTGTAGGGCCGTGCGCTTTGAATTGGGTGCACGGTAAAGAATACAGGGGTTTTCGGACGTTAAACCCCACATGTCAATCAATCAATCACTCCCGGGCACGTTGCCCGCTATTGCGCTTTGACCTCAAACATTCAGCGACTATGCTCGATCACCGCAACGCGGCAGCCAA
Organism: Rhipicephalus annulatus; assembly: GCA_013436015.1. Taxonomy (NCBI): domain Eukaryota; kingdom Metazoa; phylum Arthropoda; class Arachnida; order Ixodida; family Ixodidae; genus Rhipicephalus; species Rhipicephalus annulatus. The sequence goes on from WOVY01009338.1 coordinate 47,648, forward strand.
CTCTTCGCCCATTGCGCGTCGGTCTCGTCACCACGCTATGCCCCTACTTACCACCCTGAGTTTTAGCGGCAGTATGCACCATCTCCTCGTCGGCGATCGCGCTCCCCCGTGCATCACCGGCCCGAATACTCCAAGCTGTAAAACCAAAATCTGCAGGTCCAGAGGCAAGAACTGCGCTATTTTTAAGCTGTCGAAGCCTTCACTTCTCCACTATTAACGTGGTGGCAGTAAATGTTGAAGGTCATAGTACTTTTGCACTTGTAGACTAGGGCTCCGCTCTTTCTGTCGTATGCACTACCTCTGCCGCATATTACACAAAGTTACGATACCGCTTTCGGGGCTGTCGCTTCACACCGCGAGCGCACAGCAAGTGACACCTGTTGAAAACTGCATGCATCGAAGGTAATTTTTATTTTGTGCAGTGGATTCCACTTTCTCTCGGTTTGCATATCATCATCCTAGGTTGGGACTTCCTATCCCGCCTTGATGCCGTCATCGACTGTGCACTCGGTCAAGTTAGTTTTCACATATGTTTGACGCCCCATTACTTCACGCTCTTCATCCGCCGCCAAAGTTGCTCGTTCGTGAAGATACCAACATTCCGCCTGGAACTTGCGTACTTGTTTTCGTTTTACAGTACGCCTACACTGAAGCTTCACTCTTTTTCATGCATCTCGATGTCTTCACAAATCATGGAGCTCTGCCGCTGCTTTTCGCAACGATTGGCATTGCTCCCAGAAGCAGCAATATTGTTACGGGTAATATTTATTCGTGGACAGCGAGACTAGCAACGCTGCACAGAGAGCACAGTATTGCAGACTAACCGAGTTACTCGAGAGTTCAACCCACAACAACAAAGTTATAGTCTTCCTTTTTGTGAGTGTCATTTCAGTGCTAGTGCCATAATTCCAGCTGCCCAGCATGTTCTCTCGTTCAACATGATCATCTCCTGATTCACTGTGTCTTGCACCAAGGCTTCACCTTGGGCTCAAGTGAAATCTCTCACGGGATTTTTCTCTACTGTATCTCGTGGTCCCTGTGTCGGCGACGGCTCCATGTTCGGGGCTTCGCCCAAACGTTCTGGATCGTTCGATCCTCACGCCCCGTCAATGTTTGCGATGATGAGTTCATACAGGGGGGTCGTCATACATAGCGCAGTTACCTTCCCGTTGAAATAAGGGCTTTCCACATCAATCTCTGCTTCGGGAAGCATCCGAACCGTACTGTCAATTATGCTAACCAGTTTCGATTTGCCTGTTAACTCACTTTCCCGTACCAAATTTCTCCGCACGATAAGAGTGGAGCTACTGGTATCTCTTAACACCGTAGCCTTCTTGCCCGAAACTTTTCCAGGCAGCGTTGGCATTCCCTTCGTCATACAGGTTGGGTGTTTTGTCATTACAGCACCCACAGTAGGAACTTTCTTCCCATTTTCAACTCTATATGTAATTAAGGTCTTGCCATTCGGTTTGTGCTCAGCGCCCTCTACCTTTCAAAGAATCTGCCGGTGACGTCATCATCGGCTTTCGGTGCCACCTGCACACAGGCTACTTGGTGAGTTTGACTCGCTCCGTAACGACATGCGTCTGCCTTGTGCCCGGTCACACCGGACTAGAAACATTTTACAACAGTAGGGCCCGTAAAGTTAGTTCCCCAGCTGTTAGCGCGATGACCCACTCGGTCTCACAGAAAACATCGCGAAACACTCTCCGGTGCACGCTACTTTTGTTCGATTGCCGATTTCTTTGAATCTTCGAGACAATCCTTCTTGACTTTGGCCAAATTTGTGCAACCTTACGCTTCCAAAAATTGGTCGGCCAATTCAAGCACGTCTTCAAGTGACTCAGCCTTCTTCTCTTTTAGGTACAGCGACTAGCTTGGGTGGCAACTTGTAAGAAATTGCTCTATAATTAGGAGCTCTCTAACCTCATCATACTCCTGTGCAATGCCTTAAAGTTGGATCCATCTGTGAAAGTAATGGCTAAGTCGGGCGGCGTATGGCGTAGCCGTCTCACCATCAGCTGGTTTTCCCATTCTAAATCTGTCCCGGGAGCCTTCAACAGGAAATCTAAATCACTTCAGTAAGGTAGCTTTCACCTTTGCGTAGTTGGCTGCATCGGCCGGCGTCAGCCTGCCGTACACACTGAGCACTTCACCACTCAAGCAGTTACACAAAGCAGTTGCCCATTGATGTTCCGGCCATTTCTGGCTCCTCACAATTGTCTCAAATCTGTGAAGGTACGCGTCAAGGTCGTCCTTCCTGTCATCAAACGCTACGAGCAGCTTCCTTGGGTTTAAGCGGAAGCCATGGTCTTCCCGTTCGCTGCTTTCAACTCTAGCTTGGACCGGAGTTTCAATACACTGTTGCGAACGGAGCCACTCGAGTTTCATCTCGTGCTTCCGCTGCCATTCCCTTTCCTCGCTTTCTTCTTTCAGCTGTCGCTCCTTTGCCTCCCTTTCTTCTTTTGCCCTCTCTACTGCCAACCTTTCTCTCTCTCTAGTTAAGCTTTTTTTCCGCTTTCGCTCTTTCAACCGCCAACCTTTCTTGTTCCAGCTTGGCTGCCTTTTCTCTTTTGGCTCTCTCTTTTTCTTCCTTTTCTTTCTGGCTGACCTACTTCCGTAGTTTGGCGCCAGAAAGACCCATCTTCTCACCAAGAGCTACTAACTTCTCGAGATCCATGGTGTCTACCAGATAAAACCTTGCCGCGTGCACAAACTATCTGCCTAAATCAGTCTATCGAAACACTCTCTGCACACTCGCTACCGAGAACACTGAGCAGTACACAAGAAATGTTCCGACAGCACTATCAACGACTGAAGGCTCTTTCTCACTACTTCGGACACACTGTGCACCAAAAAGGTCCTGTCGCGGACGCCAAAATAATTGTCACAGGTCCCGTTAGTTGGGGAGGCGATTTCCGGGCGAATTCTATAAGCCGTAATATCGGTCCCCTGAACTGCACCACGAAAGCGTGGACAATTTAGAAGTGGTCCTATTTGGCGCGCCAGCGGACGCCGGCTGTAGCCCATTGAACGAGTCAGAGTCGAGAGTTGATAAACAAAACAAAATTATATTCTCGATTACGGCAGATCAAAACGATACACAAATATTCACACTCGGCAATAAATGAATAAAATATGTCACCAATCGAACAACGTACTACACAGTACAATCAGCCACACTCGAAACAACGGACACAAACAACAATACGCACTACAGTGCGGTGGCATGCTTTGAACAACCAAGACACCTAAAGACTAAAGTGATAGAAAACTTATTCAGTCCGAAGTCCTTGTAACGAAAAGTCTGAATGATACTCTTCCGAGAATCACTCACCCAAAGTCCAACGGTGTTGTCGTTCCGCTGCCCCCGAAACTTCTCTTTTAGGAAACCTCGCGTCTTAACTAGCCGCTCTCCAAGCACCAAACTTCATCTGTAACACGTCGGCTTTCCACGGGTTGCGATTGCAGAACGCGTCTTCGCACTCTGGCGGTGGTCTCACACTCTTCTGCTTGTAGCACGAGTCTTCAGCCCTCAGGTGGAAATCCTCTTCGATAGCTGCTTTGTCGCTAAGAAGATAACCTTTGCCGATGACCCGGCGGGAACACCCTGTGCACTTTGGCGCATACTTCCTTCTCCTTTGTCACTGAGAACAGAAGGCTTCACCAACAGACATGGCGGAAACACCCTTCTTTGCTAACTTCCTTCTTCTCCTGATCTCCATTCTCCGCTGCTCACGCCTAAACACCTTTGGTGCTAGATTCCAGAAAACTGTCATCGTTTCGTCGGCACGATGCACAACAAGTCTGGGAAAGAGCGAGACGTTTCGAGGACCGTTCGCTATAGGTGACGCAATCCTGCATCACCACACCCCTTTCCTTCGAGAACCTTCCAAAGGTTGCTCGGCCGCCGATGTGAGGAGGATGGTCGGCGAGACTACGCTTCCTAGGGGGAGATAGGGCGCGGGCAAGGAGCCTTTGGATGTTTGTTTTCTTCTTTATCATTGAGCTTGAGGCGCCTCACTGCGCTTGGTATAGCTATAGTCGCTTGAATTCGGCTGCGCGCGCTTTTTCGGCGCGCTCATTTGTGACAATGTGGTCCACCCTATTCTTATTCTGTGACCGGTACGACATATTCTAGTTATTTCACTCTCACGATTCGACACTGCGTTTCTTACCTGCCCTAAATGGGTATATTCTTTTACGACTTTTAGCGTCTTTCCACTTATCGCGAAGTGATCGTTTCTGCCAGAACAGTTGCACCTTACTTGGTTTTGTGCATACTAATTCTCAGACCTACCCTCACGCTTTCAGTGTCAAGTTCAGTAATCTTGAGTTGTCATGTCACCATGTTGTGTCATGTAATCATAAGCTGTCATGTTACATGTGCTGTAATGTCATCAGCTAATTGCAGTTTAATAAGATAATTCCCATTAACGTTTATCTCTATCTCCTCCCGATGTAGGTTGTTGAAATCTCTTGTAAACACGCGGTGAATCGCACTGGAGAAACCGTGTTTCCCTGCCTTATACCCTTCATCATTGGGATTCTGTCGCTGTCTTTATAAAGAACTATGTTGGTCATGGACGCCCTGTTTCCACAGTGTCTGCATAATTGTTAATAATTCTGCTGAATCAAATGCCTTCTCTTAATCTACAAAGGCTATATATTCTGGTTTGCTTTCCTCTGAGCATTTCTCTATTATTTGATTTATAGTATGAATGTGGTTGATTGTGGAGGAGCCTATTAGAAATTCGTCTTCTTTCTTGGAAAGGTTTTATAATAATTTTTCCTAATTATGTAAGCAATTAACTTTGTAAAAATCTTGTATACGACGGCGATCAAGGTGATCGGCGTTTAATTCTTCCCCTGTCATCACCTTTCTTATGTATTAGTTTGATGTATTTTCCCAAGTTCAGGTGACACTTCGTAAACCTGCAGGGTTACTAGTTCTTCTAGCACAATCAGTCCTCTGTCTTTCAACAAATGTGACATTACCTGATCCTCACCAACAGCTTGCTTCCTTCTTCAACAAAAAGCTCCTGGTATCCCCTGCAAGGCTTTTCTGACTTCTAATAATACTGCTGGGACGTCAACTGCGGTACTGCTAGTTTTTACATTATGGTCATAGTTTTCCCGGTTACTGTACAGATCACTTTAAAACTCCTCCGCTACGTTAACTATCCAACTAATATTGGCAGTTCTTTCACCTGGGTGTGCGCCGAGTATAAAGTCCAATTTGCTTTTACTTTCGCTATTGAGGCTCCTCCATGTCCACTCACAGTCCTCCCGTTTTCGGTAAAAGTTATTGAAGATTCATATTTCTCACGTTCTGAGAATCCTACCAATAACTCCCCTTTAGCATTCCTAGTACCGTTGTCATAATCTACTACTGCCAGGTGTTCAGCCGTTCGCAAACCCCCTATGGTCAAAACTTATTGTTTACTACGTAGTCTCATAATCTTACTGTGGTTTTGGGACGGTAAAATCCTCATAGCTATCAACCAATCCTGATCTCCAGCGTTCTTCTTCCCTACCTTCGCATTGAATTCCACCTTCAGTATAGTATGCTGTGTTTATACCTTACTCATTGCTGATTCCACGTCCTCACAGAAGCTTCCAACTAGCGCGTCATCAAGGCAGGATGTAGGCGCGTAAGCCTGTAGCACTGTAAGCCTGTATTTTGCGTTGAGTTTCATTACAATACCTGACACCCTTTCCACAAAGCTATAACATTTTTCCATATTACCAGTTATATTTCTGTGGTTAAGGAGCATTTTTGTGGATAAAGAGTTCTCTTATGTCAGCCACGTAACGGTAGCTACAAACATGCCTATTCTGAAGCACTTTACAGTCCTCATGTGCCTCATAATCTGACTGAGCCATAACACCCCATTTAACACCATCTAGCTCCTAGAATAGTACAGCTAGACTATCTCCACTAAACATGCTTCTAGTGTCACGCTTTACCAAGTTCAGCCACCTAAGGTAGCCTGTTTAGAGACAGAATCTCAGCACCCTTGGCTGCGTTGCAGACCTGACCGACGCCATGGTCAACTGTTTCGCAGCTGCTGGGGAGGGAGGGCTGTGTGCTGATTGCTTGTGGAATGTACTAGCCAGACACTGCACCAGAGTGGCCAATCCTTCACTGACGAGGGGGTGCATTAGGAGGCCACCCCCAGGCCTCTTAATGCGATTCCATCATCACGCTGATAGTTTTATTAAAACATGGTTGGGAAGTGCATGGCACCGGGATTCGAACCACCAACTTTTAGCACACGAGGCGAATACTTTAACCCCAACGCCATCCTGAAAAATATCACTATCATCACCAGCTTGACTACATTGACTGCAGGGGAAATGCCTCTCCCATGTTTCGCCAGTGAACTTGGTCCTGTGCTTGCTGCTGCCAATTGAACCCACACATTTATCAATCTCATCTGCCAATCTAGCCTTCTGTCTCCCACTAACCCGCTTGCCACCTCTAGGAATCCAGTTAGTTACCACTGGCTAACCTCCCTGTTCTTTCTCATTTATTCCTCCTACTCTTCCAGTTAGTTACCCTTAATGATTCGCGGTTGTCCTGTCTACGTGCCACATGCCCGGCTTATGTCCATTTCCTCTTTTTGATTTGATCTATGATATCTTTCAGCCCATTTTGTTCTCTAATCCACTCTGCTTTCTTCTTGTCTCTTAAGGGTACACCTACCCTTTCTCTTTCCATTGCCGCTGCGTCGTCCTCAATATAGGCTGAAACCTTTTTGTAAATCTCCAGGTTTCTGCTCCGTAGCTATGTACAGGCAAGATGCAGCTGTTGTATACTATAATTTTGGGGGATAGTGGCAATCTACCTGTCATGATTTGAGAGTGCTTGTCGAATGTGCTTCAATCACATCAGCAGGAATGAGGAAGACATACATGTCGCATTAAATTCAGCACAACGTTACCAGGCAAACGTAAATTATTCCGTGCATCACTTTCATATAATGATTATCCAGTTTTCGCCTGGCATATGTGTTCGTCATTCATTCTCGCCATGTAATACCAAGTTTGGTGTATGTGAACCTAGCGAAATAGCCGTTAACACTCTATGAGCGTAGCATTTATTCATGTTTTACATGACACGCAAAATCAGGATTGTCATGTTAAGAAGTGTCTTTTACTTTCAACGTCTATTCTCGTCACATGATATAAAAATTGGTAGATCCACGAGCATTCAACGAGCGTAGCATTAAGTCGGGTTATACATGACACGCATGTGAGTATCATTATGTTTGGACGTGTCATATACCTTCCTTGTGTATTCACGCAACGTATACCAAAATTTGTTTATGTAAAGTTAGCGATACATGCACGAGCATGCTATGAGCGTAGCATGTAGTGATGTTTTGCATGGCACACACGTTATGATTATCATGTTTGGAAGTGTCATTTACTTTTGTCGTATATTCACAATATGTGATACCAAATTTCGTATATGTGGAGCTAGCAAAACGGTTGTGAGCGGGCTATTTTTAGCTCATTATATTGCTGTATCAGCAGTTTGTGTGTGTTCTTACACAAAACTAGCTCATTCTGTACAAAAGGGGAAAAACGTTTTACATTGAGTCGTGTTTTCTGTGTTTCCAAGTTGGAACTCTTCTGCAATTTTTTTCTTCGACGCATGGTTTTTGTTATAAGTCATTCCTGCTGTTTTCTTCCGTTGTAAACTGTAGTATCGAATGCATATATTGCGGGCATTTAGTATATCTGTCTTCTTTTCTGTACATTATCATCATTATCATGTGTGGCTCATGCGTCCTCAACGTTGCCGCTTAGCATCATCATCTTGGTTCATTGATCGTAGCCGTCGGCTGCCGGTTCCTTGGGCCTAATAAAGGTCTTCAAAACCGCTACTTCGTACGCGTTTGGGGGTGCTGGTAGATCCCCCGTCGTCCTCCCGACCACTCTACCCCCTGGAGCTACGTTAAGGTTGTCGCTTGGGCCAGGTGTCTGGAAATATGTCGCAACAAGAAGAGGTCGGTGCTGCAGCCGTTCCCACTCCGCCACCGCGTGTCGCACCTTCTTACGTCATTAACGGCCTCCAGGGTGAGCCCAATTCCTTCGCAGGCATGCGCGGGGAAGATGTGGAGGAATGGCTGGATGATTTCGAACGTGTCGGTGCTACTAACCTATGGGATAACGCCTGAAAACTTGCTCACGTCTGATTCTACCTCCTGGATGTCGCGAAGACGTGGTTCAAGAACCACTTCATCAAAATCCCCGACTGGTCAGCCTTCAAAGATCAACTTCGCCGTGTCTTCGGCACACCGGCTGTTCGTTCGGCTCTCGCAAATGAAAGCTCTCGCGACTCAAAAACAGCACATCGGGGAGTCGTATGCATCCTACATCGAGGATGTTCTTTCACTTTGCCACCGGGTTGACACACCAGTGACAGTCAGACAAGGTACGCTAGATTCTTAAAGGGATCACACCAGTCGCATTCAATGCCCTTGCAATCCAGAATCCGGCTACTGTTGCTGATGTTGCGACAACCTGTCAGCGCCTCGAAGAACTTGAGTCCATGCGCCTACAACCGGACAGTGACGTGGCCCGTATTACGGCGGATGCAAACCTACTAGGCACGATAAGGGTGAATAAACACGAAGAATTAGAATCAATAGGATTAACACTGCCTTCACAGTGTCCCATTCAGTAGTCTTCAACGTCATTGCGGGATGTCATCAAGGAGTAGCTCACGTCCATGACCCACATGGCCCACCTGCAGCCCACTGTCGCTCGTACTCCCGCATCGTTTTCGCATGCCACCACCGCGCGATCAGGCGCCGTCAGCTCGACGTCGTCGCCACGAACGTACGCATCGGTTGCTGCCGCACCTCCTACAAGCTTTCCCACGAGCTTTCCTTCACTACCACTCGAGCCGTCATCACTCCCTCTCACTGCTCTCTCTATCGGTCCAGTTAACGGAAACTGCTACCCTTCTTATCGATTTACTCGCCCTACGTGCTATTATTGCAGCTAACGTGGTCACGTTTCCGGCTTTTACCGCAGGCGCCAGGAAGACGAGCGTCGAGGGTACGACATACCCGAATGGGACTATATAGCAGAAGCCTTTTACCAGGGCCGCCGTTATTCGTCACAGCTGCATCGGTCTCCATCACCACCAGAATCGGGTGAACTGCGCAGTAGTCATCGATCAACCCGACGCCGTTCACCGTGGCTTTACCATCGCTCCTCTTCTCCTCTTCAGCCTGCTTCCCTCGCATCTGATCGGTGCCCGAAAAACTAAGCGATGCAGTTTTTGGAGGACAAACTTCAATCCAACAAATTACTCTAATTCCTCCAGCGTGCCCTTGCAATATGATTTCAGTCACAGTCGAGGGAGTTGACATGGCGCTTTGGTGGACACTGGGGCTGCGTTTTCTATTATTCGTGCTGATTTGTCTGCCTGTACTCGAAAAGTACCGACGCCTTATGATAGAACATCACTGGTTAAAGCTCAGGGAGAAATGATTCGCACTCCCGCTCTCTGTACTACCCTTGTGCTAATAGATTACATCCTTCATCATATAGAATTTGCTGTGCTATACCCGTGCTCCCATGAACTAACTTTAGGCTCGGACTTTCTTTCCTCTACTTCCGCGGCTATTCGCTGTGTACAACGTGTCGTCCTACTTACTGACACAGACGACTTGCTCAGCGACGAAACCTACAGGTCACTTCGACTCATCGCTGCTGTAAACATCGAGTTACCACCTCACGAACTTTAGTCTCAGTTTTGTCCAACGACGTCCACTCTGGTGACATTTTGGTCACTCCGGTGCCCCATTGTCTTAATAAAGGCACAGCTCTCGCATCAAGAGTGGCTCGCTTCAACGATGGATCAGCTGTCCTCACTGCTACGAACACCACGCCAGATAAAATTTGACTGCCGCGGGGCACTACTGTCGCTTGCGTTGCTGATCTGGAGCCTGTGTGTGTCGTGCCTCTTACCCCTGTCTCCTATAAAGGCCATCCTGCAGATTATGCTGCTTCCTCAGCCTTTACAGCAGCCATCAACAAAGACTTGACAGACTCACAGAAGCAGCAGCTGCTTGATTTGTTGGAAAAGCAAGCAAACTCTTTTTACGTTTATTCATCCACCCTGGGCCAGACAATCGCTACAGCACATTGTATTCAGACCAACGGAACATCAAATGTCCACCGCCGTCCGTACCGCGTCTCTCTAGCCGAACAAAAAATTATCAAGGAAAATGTAGACAATACGCTGCAATGGGAGATATTCCGACCCTCAACCAGCCCTTGGTAGTCTACCATTATTCTGGTGCGTAAAAAAGACGGTTCTATACGATTGTGCGTTGATTACTGAGGACTCAGTGAGATCACTAGGAAGGACGTATACCCCATGGCATGCATTGGCGACGCCCTCGATTCCTTACAAGGTGTTGAATTTTTTTCGGGCCTCAGCTCGCGTTTCGGCTATTGGCGACTCTCCATGAACGAAGTTGATAAAGAAAAAACGACGCTTGCCACCCTGAATGGCCTATACGAATTCAACTTTTTGCCGTTTGGTCTATGCAATGCGCTGGCAACTTTTCAGCGCATTATTGACACCGTGCCACGTGGTCTTATATAAAAGACTTGCCTATGTTACCTCGATGACATAGTTGTCTTTCATCGACGTTTCCTCAACATCTGCAACGCTTGGACGAGGCCCTGACTTGCCTTGCGGGCGCTGGTCGTCAAAATTACACCAAGAAGTGCCATTTCGCCAAAAGATCTATCAAGGTTCTTGGTTATGCTGTGAGCAAGGACGGAATGTGTCCAGACCCTGATAAAACTGCTGCGGTGCTTCGCTTCTCTCGCCCTGACAAACCGAAAGATTTGCGAGGCTTCAATTGGTCTCGCCTCTTACTTTCGGCGATTCATACGAAACTTTGCCTCCATAGCCCCACCACTCCATAAGCTACTTGCTTCCGGTATGCCCTTTCAGAGGTCTCAGGAATGTGAATCGGCTTTCGACATGCTGAAGAGTGCCCTTCCGACTGTCCCTGTACTTCCTTATTTTCACGATGACGCACCGATCATTCTGCATACAGACGCTAGCGGCCGCAGTTTAAGAGCAGTGCACCTGCAACGCGACAACTCTTCGCGAGAGCGAGTCATTGCATACGCCGGCCACGTCCTCTCCGCAGCCGAAAGGAATTAGACGATCACCTAGCAGGAGTGCCTCGTCATCGTTAGGTCAGTGCAGAAATTTCGTCCGTATCTGCTCGGCCGCCATTTCACCACTGTGACTGACCACCACGCTTTATGCTGGCTTTCGACACTCAGGAACTTCTCAGGACGCCCCGGCCGCTGGATTCTACGCCTTCAAGAGAATGATGTTGACGTAGTATACAAGTGCGGCGTAAGAATAGTGACGCCGAAGCTCTTCCTCGCTGCCCACTACCAGCGGCTCCACTCGACGTTCCCGCAATCAATTCGCATGACACACCCTCGGAGTCCTTGTCTACTGCGCTTTCCTCTCTCACCTCTATGGACCAGCTACCTTCAGACTACCCCCAAGATTTTCTTTTTCGACAGCTGGCTGACCCATACTGTCGACGTAATATAGGCTACCTCACTGGGAGTTGCGGTCCACCTATTGCGAGGCCTCGTCGCCAACTTTCGCACTTTAAGCTGGACAACTCGGTGCTCTACCGCAAAATTTACCATCCTGACGGTCAGCGTTGGGTTCCCGTTCTACCCCGGTTGCTTCGGTTCGAAGTCTTCAGAGCACTTCATGACCATTCGACTGCTAGTCACCCTGGCTACCCTGAAACTCACGATCGCTGGCGAAGTCGGTTTTATTGGCCAGACATTACCACTAGTGTAGCGCGTTACGTCAGGTCCTGCACTACCTGCCAATGTAGGAAACTACCAATATCTGCTCCTGCCGGTACACTACAGCCTCTTTCGTTCCCAGCCACACCATTCGAGTTTGTAGGCGTCAATCTTTATGGCCGCCATCCAATCAATGCTGCTGAAAACCGGTGGATAGTAACAGCCGCGACTATTTGACGCGCTATGCCGAGACGGCATCCATCACTACTGCATCAGCTTCTGAAATTACCCATTTCATCCTCCGAGTCATTATACTGCGTCATGGTGCTCCACGTGTATTGATTCAGTTATCATAGCCCTCGACTGCCGGTTCCTCGGCCCTAATAAAGGTCTTTCAAACCAAGACTTCATAATGTATTTACACTTCTGCTTACGAGTTCGCATAGAAGTCGGCAGTATGTACTGAATGAACAAATAAGCATAAGGGTAGTATACATGACAGGTGTTTTCTGATTATCATGGTTCAACGTGTCATTTACTTACCTCATTCATTCACGACACGTAATACCAAGTTTGGTATTTGTCGAGCTAGCGAAACCAGCGCGAGTGCGCCATACGCCTGGTGTGTAGTAATGACTTGCATGACATGCATGTCATGATTTTCTCGTTAGGGTCTGTCACTTACAATCGCCATGCAGCAGTCATCTCGTACTATACCAGTTTTGCAATGTGTCTCGTGAACGAAGCAACCGCAGGAGCAGCAAGGCGATGAAACGAAAATATCGCATCCACGACATACAATTCTTGACTTTCATGTTACGACATATCAATTATGCTCGTCATGCAGTCATCTTGTGGCGTACAAGTTTGGGTATTGATACCATTACCGAAACAGCCAAGATATCAAAATGTTGTAGTCGAATAGATAGATAGATAGATAGATAGATAGAAAGAAAGAAAGATAGATAGATAGATAGATAAATAGATAGATAGATAGATAGATAGATAGACAGACTCAATGTCTCTGAAGTGCGTTATTAAATGCTTCGCTTATGAAGACCTACTTGATCCCTCCGTCGCAGGAGTCAGTAAAACACGGAAGTAAAACGTGTCCTTACAGAGGTAGTTGACTATTTAAAATAATGTAACAAAGCTTTTACAAAGTCTGCTGGTTTTTGATTGCTATCTAAGTATCCGCGTGAATACTTTTACGTAGACGCTTAGTCATATATCCACTACCCAACGAACAACGTCCATTATGATTTATAAACAAACCCTTTATATGCCTGCGATAGCTGTAGTAGATAACGGAGAAAAAGGAACCACAAAAAATGGCAGCATATCCACGAAGTGAATGATGGAGAGTGGGGCGAAGCATCCGTTCGTCGATTCGTTCTTGCTTCCGTTCGTCCATGTGTCCGTATATACCGTCCATGCATCCACTCGCCCGTCCGTGCGTGCGTCTGTTCGTGCGTCCGCACGTCCACCTGTGTGTCCGTCCCTGCGTTCGTCCAAGCATCCGTTCCTGCGCCAGTCCATGTGCCCAATTGTTAGTGCAGCCATACGTTTGTCCGTCCATGAATCTGTCTGTGTGTCCGTTCGTCCATCTATTGAACAGTCCAAGTACCACCATGTCGCATCTTTTCATCACACTGACGCGTGTCTACATGTGGACGAAAACGATGATGGGGGATTTAGTGGACACGAGGTAGTGGGCCTCTAGCTTCACTCGAGACCAAAGAAGACGATCTTGTGACTAGTTGTTGAGAACACGCTGCTTTCATTGCCTCAAGGTGTACCTGTGTTTTATTCGCGTTGTACCATGACAATATATTCCGCATATGCACCGCTATCCAGCGGACACTACAAGGACTAAACGAGAGGTGGCACACGCACACTTTTTTACGACTTGCACTTCGTTTCTACTTTCCACCTTGAACTACATTGAGTTCATGGTATATACTAGTTCACTGTATTCATGGCATTGCGGCCAAACGCTCGCTTAGACTTTGTAAAACCAAGTATGCTCAACAAGTATAATGTAGAAACCCTTTCTTGTCAGATAGTGCTCAATGTACATGCCAATGGCTGCTAAGAAGGAATGAGGGACGGGAGAATTCAGGTTTTAGTTCACACGCACGCTGTGAATTTCTTGTTGTTCAACAACGCACAGAAGAAATCTCTCACAGGAACCACCTTGGAGGTCTAAACGTAAGACTGGTTACACTCTACGACTTCTACTACGACTGCGAGGGACGAACGGGTGCCGCTATAAGGAGCTACGCCCCTAAATAATCACATCATGTCCACGGAGTCAACGATGATGAATGTTTCGAAGCATTCGGCCTTCAGTGGATGCGTCCATATTTCTGATCGCGTTCAGAAATGCTGACGGCGCGCAGGTAACACCGATGTGATGCGAGCCGAGAGGTTCGAGCGCCAGTGTTTTCAACGCGCGCACTGCTCTGCTCCATCCATGCTCCACCAACGATTCAACATGTACGGTGACTATCATAGAGACTGAGAGATGTCCTCATTGATAAAGTGCGTGGAGCAGTCATTCAGAGAGTAAGTAGCGGCTGAGTAACGCCATCTAGCTGATGAGACATTAAATGGTCATTCACCACTTTTACTTTTTTCCTTTCTCGTCTGTTCTATAGGTTACGCGTGACTAGTCGCAAGGTTAGACTACAAGGAGCTTCGCCCCTGAACGCGATGGAACAGCCAAAAGAGATTGCCTGCTTCGACGCCGAAGTCGAGCTATGGTTGCCCACTTGCAGAGTGTCGGAGCTGTGCCAGCGCCAAGCTCGCTTGGATCGCTTGGTTTGTGCTTCGGTTTGCAGCTATGGAGGTCTATGGGCGATTCTTCACGTCACCTCGCCGCTGACAACAATGACGTTTTTAACGACTAATAAACCTTTTAACATTTGGTGGAAAGTGTTGTTGATGCCCATCGCTACACCATTGAAATGCGAAGCCGGACGCTTCCGCCTGTCATTATGGGCATCAACCACCCACTAGCGCCTTCGCACCAGTTTGTCAACTGCCCTGGCCATCCCAGACTAGAGGACCTGAAGGTATTCGGTGGTGCAGATGGAACCGACGTGCAATACTGGTTGCAACATTATGAACTGGTGAGCGCTAATCACAAGTACAATGAATTCGACAAGTTCCTCTACGTCATATTTTATCTTACTGGCGTCACCGAACTGTGGTATAACAAATACAAACACAACTTTCCTCACATAGAGCGTCTTCAAGAAATATTGTTCTGAAGTGTTCAGCCGGCCAGCTGTCCGTAGCAGCACGCAAAACAGTGATTGCGCGTCCTCTCTCAGCAGACTCGCGATATCTTCACCAGATATATTAAGAACATCGTCGACATTCATCGACATGGCAAAGACATCATGCCCATAGCTGACAAGATCAAGCACATCATGAAGAGCATGAACTACGGCACATTCGAAATGCTCTTTGCTAGAAATCCGAGCAGATTTCAAAGTCTTCAGCTTGTTGAAAGCAACGACGAGTTGAAAAATTTTCGCACATTGACTCAGCAGCCTCGGCTGGGTGGTGAGTCACTTTCCAATTTCGACACCATGCCTGACCATTCAACGTTGCTTTAGCAAGTGCGGGACTTCGTCCGCGAGGAAGTCACCTGGCAACTTTCGTTAATGCCATTTACCCACTAGTCCACCACCCGTCTACCTCGCCCGCTCCATACTGCAATTTTAAATGAGGTTGTCCAAGCTGTTCCTCTTGCGCAACACAAGCCACCTCCATTCAGCCCTGTTCACTACCAGCATGCCACACAGCTGCCGGGCGCTCTTGTCACCTTTTCGCCAGCCGTGCAGCCTGTGGCCGCAGCTCTGACGTGTGCGGCGCAGCCTTTTACCTATTCACTAGGCATGTAACCTGTGGCCGCACCGCTCACATACGTGGACGCTGTGCGTACGCTTACGCAATTGCCATGCACTCGCAGCCCACGCAGCCACCTATTTGTGCGGCGGCTGCATTTCCGATGGAAGAGGAAGTGTTGTAGGCCCGTGCGCTTTGAATTGGGTGCACGTTAAAGAACCCCATGTGGTCGAAATTTCCTAAGCCTTCCACTATGGCGTCTCTCATAAACATACGGGGGTTTTGGGACGTTGAACTCCACATGTCAATCAATCAATCAATCACTCACGGACACATCGCCGGCTATTGCGCTTTGCCCTCAAACATTCAGCGACTATGCTCGATCGCCACAACGCGGCAGCCAACTCTTCACCTCTTGCGTGTCGGTCTCGTCACCACGCTATGCTACTTACCCCCCTGAGTTCCACCGGCAGCGTGCACCATCTCCTCGTCGGGGATCGCCCTCCCCCATGCATCGCCGGCCCGAATACTCCAAGCAGCAAAACCAACCACTGCAGGTCCAGAGGCAAGAACTGCGCTATTTTTGAGCTGTCGAAGCCTTCACTCCTCCACTATTAACGTGTTTGCAGAAACTGTTGAAGGTCATAGTACTTTTGCACTATGACCTTTGGACAAGGGCGCCGCTCTTTCTGTCGTAGACACTATCTCTGCCGTATATTACACAAAGTTACGATACCGCTTTCGGGGCTGTCGCTTCACACGGCAAGCGCACAGCAAGTGACACCTGTTGAAACCTGCACTGCATCGAAGGCAATTTTTATTTCGTGCAGTGTATTGCACTTTCTCTCGGTTCGCATAACGTCATCCTAGGTTGGGACTTCTTATCCCGCCTTGATGCCGTCATCGACATCGCACGCGGTGAAGTTAGTTTTCACATCTGTTTGACGTCCATTACTTCACGCTCTTCATCCGCCACCAAAGTTGCTCGTTCGTGAAGATACCAACATTCCGCCTGGAACTTGCATACTTGTTTTCGTTATACAGTACGCCTACACTGAAGCTTCACTCTTTTTCATGCATCTCGATGTCTTCACAAATCATGGAGCTCTGCCGCTGCTTTTTGCAATGATTGGCATCGCTGCCAGAAGCAGCAATATTGTTACGGGTAATATTTATTCGTAGACAGCGAGACTAGCAACGCTGCACAGAGAGCACAGTATTGCAGACTAACCGAGTACCTCGAGAGTTCAACCAACAACATCAAAATTATCGTCTTCCTTCTTTTGAGTGTCATTTCAGTGCTAGTGTCACAATTGCAGTTCCATACACGTGTCAGTTCTCCGGCCGGTGATGCCCCGTCTCGATGCCTGTTAAAGAGGCGACACATCATTGCATGGCTTGAGACGAGAAACGTAGACTACTTCAGATCTCGGTGTAGCCGACGATGAGCGTATTGTCACGGAAATCTCAAAATTGATAGGTGTGACCTGAAGAATTAGCGTCTAATCGACCGTCTAAAAATGACTGCATACAAGAAGTTGTTGTAAGCAGAGCAATAAAAAATTTTATTAGGATTTTAAAGGGTAGACCAGAACACGCGTGTTCAATGAAAGAAACACAACAAAATTGATCTGCTGTTCTACCTTACATTTATCGCTTCTCACAAAATTTTTCACATAACGTATAGTTTTGGTGTAGAGGTTGTTTTTTGTGCGCATAATAAAGGATCAAGGCATCTGTCTTGAGGAGCACAAAAAATTTCAAAAAGAAAATTTTGTTTGTCTGACAAAAAATGCGGGAAGTTCGTGAATTGCAAGACGGGGGTTGTGGTCAGACTGGCTGGTGCATGAACATTCGCCTTAATAAACATCTGAAATCTTTGAACAATAGCATTCACTCCTACTTAGCCCAGCATTGCAGGTCCCTGCAAAGTTATCCAGTTTTGTGTCACACGATCATTTTGTTTCATCACAAAGGGAGGCTTACTAGGGATTTAAGGAAGCGTTTCATATCAAAAGGTGTGCTGATAAATGCGCAAGTGGCTCATACATTGCACTACCTGACAAGAAGTCCACCTTTTTAAGCCGTACTTGACAAACGCATTCTGCTGCACGTTTAGATCCCACTTATGTAAAAAGAAATGTCTTCATGTGTTATCGTTTTTATTGATTTTTTTATTTTGCTTTTTGTCGTTTTGTTTTTTGCGAACATGCTCTCTTGGACTGCTCTGACATATATTTTTCGTGTATTTTTTTCAATAAACTGAGTTGTGAGTTCGGGCTTGTTATTCTCGTCTTCCGTTTTTCCGTTCGCTGTGTGCGCGCTGAAATGTTACGAAGGATTTATTTATTTATTTATTTATTTACAGGATTTTGCTGGCTTCAAAGGTAAGCCATAAGCAGAAGTGGGTAACATATAACTTTAGCACACTGAACATTTTCACAATATATTACGCACAGAGAATGCTGTGGACGCAGAGGTTTTAATGTAGTAAAAAGAAAAATATACAGTGCATGACATGCAATTGCGCATAGAATAATACCTGGATAAGTGCGTACTAACGTCACTTGTGTGCTAACAACGCAAAGTCACAAAACTAAGAGTACAAATATGCAAGAACACATGCTATAAGTTTTGCCTTGCCACGGTGGCCTAGTGGCTAAGGTACTCGGCTGCTGACCCGCAGGTCGCGGGATCAAATCCCGGCTGTGTCGGCTGCATTTCCGATGGAGGCAGAAATGTTGTAGGTCCGTGTACTTAGACTTGGGTGCACGTTCAAGAACCCCAAGTGGTTGAAATTTCCGGAGCCCTCTACTATTGCGTCTCTCATAGTCATATGGTAGTTTGGGGACGTTAAACCCCACAAATCAATCAATCAATCATGCTATAAGTTTTTTTTAGTTCCGAAAAGAGTGACGCCACTGTCGCCACCTCCACAATCCCACCAGGGAGGCGATTCCACTCGCGTACAGTTCAAGGGAAAGAGCCCATGTACGAGTTCGTTTTTCAACAAAGTTCCTGTAATTTTTTGAGTGATCCGCCCATGTGGGTCGTCGCACGACTGTTTCTATATACGCACTTGTATCAATGCCAAGCTTATCGTGATAGAGCAGGTACATATATTTTATTCTTTCGCGATATCGCCGCAAATGTAAAGCTTCCAAGTTCGCTGTCTGAAGCAAAGCAGTGACTAACGTAAGGCGATTGTATGAGCGAAAGATAAATCGAGCAGATTTTCTTTGTAGGTTTTCTAGTTTATCAATATTTTTCTTTGTGTATGGGTTCCAGACCACGCAGGCATATTCCAAAAGGGGACTTATGCAGGTTTTATATGCTAATTGTTTTATTTCTTGCGTTGACTGTCGTAACGATCTTCTAAGATATCCAAGCTTTTTCGTGGTTTTCTTTTCTAGAAAAGTGATATGTTCATTCCACCGAAGGTCTGAAGTGAATATTAAACCTAAGTTTTTATAACGATTTACAGCACTAAGACAGCGACCATTTATGGAATACTGGAAAGTAAGTGATGCCTTTTTTCTTTAAATTGTCATTGAGACGGTTTTTGTAGTATTGATGCTCATCTGCCATTTTTCACACCAAATATATAGTTTCTTCAGGGCACTACCTAATAATGCTTGGTCGGCAGGTGTGTTTACTTCCTGGAAAAGGATGCAATTGTCCGCGAACAGTTTCAATTTGACAGGTATATCGTTTACGATATAGTTTATATAAAGTCAAAAGAATGGTGGCTCGAGAACCGACCCTTGGGGAATGCCTGATTGCACGGATGCCGGGCGTGAACACGAGCCGCCAACTGATACGCAGTGACTCCAAGACGATAGGTATGACTCTATCCATGAGACAAGTGAGTTATTTTGTAATATAGGTTTTAATTTTAACAAAAGTTTACGGTGCGGGACGGAATCAAACGCCTTCTGGAAGTCAAAAAAATTATATCGATTTGACTCTGTTTATAGAAGGCTGAGGCAAACTCGTGTATTTTCTCCAGAAGTTGGGTAACCGTCGATATTCCCTGACAGAAACCATGCTGGCGGCAATCAATCAATTTATTTTGTTGCAGAAAGTTTGACAAGTGAATAAAAATATGTTCTAGCAATTTCGAGCAGGTACACAGTAAAGATATTGGTTTGTATGACGTAATTAGTGAAAATTTTTCCGCCTTAGGGATTGAAACAACCTTCGCGCGCTTCCAATCTCTCGGGCGTTCTGCAGTGGACAATGTTTTTTTAATATAATAGATAAATACTTGTAACACCATTCAGCATACCTTACTAGAAATGCGTTCGGTATGCAATAAAGTTTTGGTGATTTCTTTTTATTGAGTTTAAGCAGCAGGGATAGGACATACTTTTTCATTATTACTAAGTCAAAAATTTTAGGTACGTCCTGAGAAATTGCAAAATTTGGTTGTTTTCTATCGTCATGTGCGTAGACTGAACAGAAGAACTTGTTAAACGATGACGCGAGGAGTGATTAATGAGTTAACAATTCTCCATTAATGAGGATTTTATATGCCTGTTGTTTCCTAGGTGACAAGTGTCGCCAGAACTTCGCAGGAGCAGAACGCAAGAAGTTTTTCAAAGATATGTTGAAAAAGTAGTCTTTTGCCTTCTTTATGGTTTCAATAAACTGCAAACTCATATTACAAAATTTTGATTCAGGAGAAGATGACAGGTTCTGGCGCAGGTTTTTGCGCATCTTCTTTAGTTTGCGTCCCGCTCGCACAACTTCTCTCGTCGTCCAAGGGCGAGCACATTGCGTTCTGATAATCTTTGAGGGGACATGACTTGAGACGCATTTCATAACAAGATTTTTGAAGAAACACCACAAATCTTCAACAGAGCAACTACTTCATTCATACATATTACTGAAATTGGAAAACAATATATCTAACAGGTCAAGAACGGCGACGTTATCAGCACGAGTGAAACTAGGCACTACGCGTTTTTCCTTCACTTCTTTCCTTACGTGCAGTGGAATGCTTAAAGATAACAATCGATGGTCGGATACACCGTCATAGACGCACAAAGCAGGATTTCGACGAAGGATTCTGTCACTCACAAGAAGAATATCCAAAATAGATTATGCGCTACTTTGAACACGGGTAGGGTTTTTCACTAACTGTGTTAAGTCATTAAAAAGAACAATGTCGACCAAGGGCTGAGCAGCACTAGAAAGCGGTTCCGGGAAGTCTGCGTCCCAATTAACTTGAGGATTATTAAGATCGCCAGCTAAAAATATATTACTAGGACTTGTGTTGCAAGAACAAAGTAAATCATTAACACCATCAAAAATGCCTTCTCAGCATTCGGAGGGCGGTAAAATGCATCCAAACCAGGTTCATTTCTTCAAGGTGCATTTTAATAATGACACTTTGAATACCGTCTCTATCGGAAAGCCTAGTCACATTGAGGTAGTTTTTAACCAGGACGGCCACACCACCACCACGAGATGGTCTGTCTTTTCTCTAAATGCCATATCCGGGGGGCGCTATTTCGTCGCCCTTAATATCTGAATGTAGCCTGGTTTCTATTATTACAATCAGATGGGGTGCATGCGCTATTGCGATACTTTCCAGGTCATCAAGTTTATTAATGATGCTGCGGGCGTTAAACTGAATGCAGCGAAGTGATTTGCCTGATTTTGTTTTGGTTCGCTGCTGAGATTCCTCAACTACATTACCTGGAAGTGGCACTCGTTCGTTACGGTCTGCATTCTAAACAAACAGAACACCGTTAACTTGGATTTTGTCGTAGATTAATTTCACCTTTTCGCCTGCCCTTCGATTTTACGCCGTGCTTTCCCAAAGTTTTCTTCTTTTATGCCGTGTAGCTTCAGAGAAGTCCTCAGAAATTGGGAAACCTGTACCTTTTAGTTTGGAGCAATTTTTAGGCACAGGAACCTTGTCACGGTAAGCAATAAGCTTTAAAATTAGAGGGAGAGGCTTACGTAGTTGTTTGCGCGCAATTTTGTGAATTCTTTCTGTAGACGACACTTGTATTTCCAAAATATCGATAAACACACTCCTCAACATACTTTCGCTGAGTTCATCGAAACTTTCATTAGTTGTTTCCAGTATACTGAAGACAATCAAGTATTTCTGCTCATTTCTATCTTCAAGATGAGCAAGCTTGCCTTCTAAGCTTACGACCCTTTTTTCAACGTATACGTCATTGTTTTCACCTCATTCACAGCCGTAGCAACTTCTTCCACTTTTTTTAACATCAGCTAAATGACATGCAGCCTTTTTTCAATGCTTTTCTGACCATCCGAAAGCTCATCAAGCAACTTTTGAACGTCAGGGCCGGGATTCGGCTCGACGTCGCCACACAACAAAAGCAAAGAGAGAAGCATTTCGCGTACACCAGAACAGATTCTGCTTAAGCTACATGGGCATGTCAGCTGGACAAAGAAAGGATCGTCACATTTGACAGATGAAACATCATCACTAACCTGCATGAATAAAATAACCGGACTTGACATGAAGTTGACGCGAGGCCAGCCGACATGCCCACTGAAGAAGCTTGATGGATGCCATGTATTTATATCTCCGTCCAATGACGTCGATGTAGCCGCACGTGACACTTCCCATCCTTCCCAGCACCGCTTGTAGTACACTGGTTATCCTGCGCAGTCTTCAAAATTTTCATAGGGTTCAGCGAAGACGAATGTGCAATGCGTCTCTCGGACCGTCGCCGTCGATCCCAAGACGAGAAGCTGCGTGAAGAAAATAAACGGATTTCACATGATGTCGACGCGAGGCCAAGCGACATGCCCACTGAGGACGTCCTCAAACCAACTCGCCCGGTTTTTTCATACTGTTACTTCAAAATTTGTCTATGCCTGCAACATTGATACATATATTACGCGCCAGTTTATTATAGGTTGCTCAATAAAAAATTGCAACACGGTCGCCTTCTCTTCACATGCTAAGCATATTGTTGATTCGGAAGGTACGTGTAATCTGCCAAATTTCTTTAAGAGTGAAGCTTTTTCTAGCACCACCTGGTCGGTCAACCGTCCATCCTGCGTAGCCAGCATATCCATGGAGAGAATTGTCATGAGTGGGGCGAAGCGTCCGTCCGTCCGATGCGTGCTCTAATGCGATAGGAGCGGACAGACAAACAGACAGACACTTCGCACGATAAGCATCAATCGCTTCGTGAATATGCTGCGATTTTTTATCCTTTCGCAGCTAAATCTAAACGGTTCTTTTTTCCTTCTACATTTGCAAATTTTCCCGAAAAAATCTTAAGCAATTTCGGAACACAGTTTACCCATCATCCACTACCCTTCATCTATGTACAACTTCATGGTCGTTGACACATTCTTGTCTATCAAGTCAATTTCGTTATAGACTTGACTTCAAAGAACAGTTCCAGGCACATTAACACAATTGAAGATGCCTCTACCCACCATCTTCTCGATCTTAGTGGAGCACCTTGGGTGCCAGCGGCGGAATCGAGCTTGCCACCTCCCGTACCCGAAGCGGACGCTTTATCCACTAGGGCACAGCTACGGTACGCCTTCGTCAAACAATACACTACCAGACAAACAAAATGTTTGAAATTCTACACATTGTACAGTCCATGTAATGAATGAAACCTTCTGCTTTATTTTCAGCAAAGAACCTGGCGGTTGCCTTCCCATTGCTATATCTGTATGCCACCCGATCCTGTAGAAAACCGTATTTCATGCCTATGGTATTACGGTACAATCAACTCATGAAAGCAGACTGCATCAATGGGTATAGATGACATTACCATCAAAATATGGCAGAACACTAAAATATTAACAAGTGTGATTTTATCTTACACTTTCCAGCAATCGCTCTCATCTGGAGTGGCGCCCCCAGACAAAAAACTATAGGCAAGCTCATTAGAGTGGCTCCCTGGCCACTCTTTTGAATATCTACCGGTCACATTACTAGAATCTGGTTTCCGCACAAATTATGAGAGAGAAGCCCGTGAATCATTCCTCATCTATAAGTTCAACGCCGTTGCATCTGGTCTGAATGAAAACGTAGGAAAACTTAGT
Source organism: Rhipicephalus annulatus (assembly GCA_013436015.1). NCBI lineage: Eukaryota > Metazoa > Arthropoda > Arachnida > Ixodida > Ixodidae > Rhipicephalus > Rhipicephalus annulatus. The sequence continues at coordinate 71,390 of WOVY01009338.1, forward strand.
TGTCTACCTGCGTAACCTGTATCACCCCGTCCCTCTTTTTTTCAGCCTTGCTCAGCAAGTCGCACTACATTGTCTGTATCCGTTGATAACGTAGCAGCCTTGTAACGTCTTTGTTGTTTTTATTGGTATTTTGTAATTTTTTTTCTTTTTTCCTCTTGCTTTTACTGGTCGGACTACTCTTCATGTTATGTGCTCTATCTTTTATGCGTTTTATCTTTTATTTGTAAACAACGTGCTCTTCACGTGCTCGTGCATGGAAGCAAAATCTTTTTACTCGTAGATTAGGTGCCCTTCATATTGTGTGACTTGCATATATATATGCCCATATATCGCCTTTCATGCCGGTTTTCATCTTTGTATCTTACTGATATGCTATGCACATGTATATAAACAGCACTCGTGCCATAAACTGTATTCTGATGAAGGCCAGACCCAAGGCCGAAACGTCAATCAAATCACTTCGTACGTGCGTCTTCTTTCCTATACGAATATATATATATACGTCAATATATATATATATATATATATATATATATATATATTGACGCGTGTGTACTGGTGGACCAAAACGACAATAAGGGGATTTGGCGGACACCAGGTAGTGGAGCTCTGGCTGATTGAAGATAAAGAAGGCGATCTTGCTGTTCGGCTGAGAGTCGCTCTGTCAACGTTTATCTGCCCTTGGTTCGCGCTGCACCGCGACACTGGTGGAGGTGCTGGGACGCAACCCTACCTAATGCTCCATACTCCCACTGGGAGCCGTTCATCTAGCTCGGACGCATTGTCACCCATTGCAACTCCTGTGCACTGGTTCAGTCGGCGGCTGATAGGCCTCGCTCCAGAGTTCACGCCTTCTACGGAACCTCGCAAGTGCCGACTACCTCTCCAAATGGCCAACGCCAGTCCGCAACCGGCGCCCCAAGGCCCCCCGCCAACACATCCTTCACAGGTAACCATCTTTCAACCGCTGGTTCCCTATCACTTTAGTGGCGGCGCCCATGAGGACGTGGACGACTGGCTTGAGCACTACGAGCGTGTCGCCAAGATTAATCTGTGGCCTGAACAAGAAAAGCTCTCGCGCGCCTATTTCTACCTTGACGGCGGTGCGAAAATTTGGTATGAGAACAGATAAGCCAGTCTGTTAACTTGGGGCGACTTCCGACAACAGCTTGTCGATAGGTTCACCAATGCCGATCGACGCGACCGTGCGCAGCAGCTGTTGGAGCTACGGGTTCAAAAACCCAACGAAAGCGTTACTATGTTTGCTGAAGATATGACTCGTCTTTTTCGTCGAGCTGACCCGAACATGAGTGAAGATAGGAAGTTGAGCTACCTCATGCGCGGCGTTAAGGAGCAACTTTTCGCCGGGCTACTGCGCCACCCTCCAAGTACCGTAGTTGACTTCATCAAGGAGGCTACGGCTATCGAGCGGGCGCTCCATCAACGATGCAGGCAGTATCATCGAATGTCTAGCAGCGCCCCAATCAATGCTGCCGCCATACCTGAGGATCAAAGCACCCTGCGAGACCTTTTAGGGAGATAGTTCGCGGAGAACTTCAAAAGTTCCGGAATCCAGTTGCTCAAACCCCCGTTGCGTCCGTCGCTGAACTGGTACGCGACGAAATCCGCCACGCCTTTTCTACCGCTGGTCCTGGTGATGAGCACCGTCCCATGAGCTATGCCGATGCTCTGCGACGTTCACCATCTGGTACATCACCGCCATATCACCCAGTGCCAACGGCCCCTTGGTCACCGCGGCAAGAGCAGACCCTGAGCCGACCGCCAAGCCAACCGACGTACCTCCCGGCGTCCACAGCAGCACCATGGACATCGTCGCAAGAAGGGAGGCTCAGACGTCCACCGCTTCGAAGAGCAGACGCATGGCGCACAATCGATCCACGTCCACTATGCTTTAACTGCGGAGGTGCAGGTCATATTGCCCGTCATTGCTGGCACCGCAATGATTCGTTCCGCCCGCTTCGAACATGGTTTGACGATCGACGTGCGAACGAAGAATACATACCACGCCGGGAGGACGCCTCTTTCCATGGAGCCCGTTCTCACTTTTACGAATACCGTACTTCTGACGAGGAGGCAATACCTACCCGCCAGCCAGGTTTGGGACGTCAATCCCGCTCTCCTTCTCCCGCTCATTCACCTTCGTCACACCGACGTACCTCCACGGACCTTAACGCAAGAAGGTCACCCAGCCCGCGACGGGGAAACTGAGGGCGGCGACCTCCGGGGGTAAAGTTGCACGCCACGAAGATGACGACGAAAAGCCCCCATTACACGACGCTTTAACTCCGACAAGACGTGAGAGCGACGACATTGTGACCGCTGACCTGAGTGTTTTTCTTGACGGCCAGAAAGTAACAGCCTTAGTCGACACCGGTGCCGACTTTTCTATCATCAGTCAGGACCTCGCCATGCGCCTCAAGAAAGGGAAGACACCATGGACAGGCCCTCAAATAAGGACGGCAGGTGGTCAGTTACTGATGCCCTCTGGGAGATGCACAGCGAGAATTGACATATGAGGTTCTTCTTTTGTTGCGTCGTTCGTCGTTCTCGCCGCATGCTGCAAGGATCTAATTATTGGTATGGACTTATTACGAGAGTACGGCGCCGTCATCAATATCCCAGACAGTTTGATTACATTCCGCAACAGTTCGGGCGCACCTGATTGTACACAAGCGCGACCAAACCAATTGCGTCTAACTGATGACGATGTGGTTCTCCCTCCATGGTCATTCACGCTTGTTTCTGTGGCAGCCGCTGTCCAGTTTGACGGCGAAGAAGTAGCAGACCGAATAACCTCGCTCCTCTTCACACACGGCATTTCCGTCGCAAGAGGTATCGTCAGTGTCGCCGCTGGACGCACGCACTTGTTTCTGACAAATTTTAGTGATGAGCGCCGGCACCTTCCAAAAGACATGGCCGTTGCTTACTTCGACGATACCACAGACGCAGAAGGCTGCTTGGCAGTAGTCGACGAGGCGCCAAAACTTGATTCGACACCAGTTCTTGACGTTAGCAACACTTTGCGTAAGAACGAGCGAAAGAGGCTTCTTGAGCTACTGGCCGAATTCAAAGACTGCTTTTCGACAACATCAAGAGTTGGCCGCACACCTCTAACCAAGCATCGGATAATTACCGAAGACATGGCGAGACCAATTCACCAAAACCCCTATCGCGTGGCTGCAAGAGAACGCGAAGTGATACAAGAGCAAGTCGACAAAATGCTAGAAGATGACGTCATTCAGCCCTCAAAAAGCCCCTGGGCGTCACCTGTAGTCCTCGTTAAAAAAAAGATTGCAGCCTGCACTTCTGTGTAGATTACCGAAAACTCAATCAGGTGACAAAGAGAGATGTGTATCCACTTCCTCGTATAGATGACTCTCTCGACAGACTTCGACATGCTCGTTACTTTTCATCGATGGACTTGAGGAGTGGGTATTGGCAAATCGAGGTAGACCCAAGAGACCGCGAGAAGACTGCTTTTGTGACACCAGACGGCTTATATAATTTTAAAGTCTTGCCCTTTGGTTTATGTTCAGCGCGTGCTACTTTTCAAGGACTTATGGATACCGTACTTTCTGGGTTGAAGTGGAAAAGCTGCTTGGTCTACCTTGATGATGTCGTAGTTTTTGCCGCAACATTTGACCAGCACCTTAAAAGACTTGAGGCAGTTTTACAAGCCATACGGTCTGCGGGCTTGAGGTTGAAGCCTGAAAAATGCCACTTTTGCAATGAAGAGCTGCAATTTCTTGGCCACGTTGTCAGTCACGCAGGCGTTCGTCCTGATCCTGAAAAGATCGCAGCTCTTGCAAAGTTCCCGGTGCCGACTGATAAGAAGGCTGTCCGACGATTCCTCGGACAATGTGCGTATTATAGGCGATTCATCGTGGACTTCGCACGCATCGCATCACCGTTTACCCGCCTCACGAGAGAAGACGTTGTTTTCCAATGGAGCAACGAAGAGGAAGCTGCTTTTAAGAACCTCCGCCAGCGACTACAGACGCCTCCAGTGCTTGCCCACTTTGATGAGAAAGCCCCAACGATGCTACACACGGATGCCAGCAATATTGGTTTGGGAGCTGTGCTTGTGCAGCTGCAAGAGGACACAGAAAGAGTAATCGCCTATGCAAGCCGAACACTAACACGCGCCGAGACTAATTACTCCACGACTGAGAAGGAATGTCTCGCCGTGGTATGGGCGGTCACAAAATTTCGCCCGTATTTATACGGCCGCCCTTTCAAAGTCATCAGCGACCACCACTCGCTGTGTTGGTTGACAAATCTTAAAGATCCTACCGGGAGATTAGCGCGTTGGAGTCTCAGGCTGCAGGAGTACGACATGACTGTCGTACACAAGTCAGGAAAGCACCACATGGACGCCGACTGTCTATCCCGCTCACCCATTGAATCAGCAACTCTATCCGATGAGGAGGAAACAGCATTTCTCGGTGTGCTTGACTCAACCGCTATTACACAGCAACAACGTGGCGACCCTGAGTTACTTGCCCTAATTAATTACCTGGAGGGAAGATCTCAGAAGACACCAACTGTTTTCGTAAGAGCGCTGTCATCATTTTGCTTACGGAGCGGAGTGCTATACAAAAGAAACTTCTCTTCGACAGGATCTGCGTATTTGCTCGTCATCCCAGCAGCCCTTCGCTCCGAAGTACTCGAAGCATGCCACAACGAGGTGACTTTAGGCCACTTAGGTTACACAAGAACGTTGGCCAGAGTACGGCAGCGCTCTTTCTGGCCAAGACCGACCGTAGCCGTAAAACACCATGTTCGTACTTGCCTCGACTGCCAGCGACGAAAGTCACCGCCGACTAAACCAACTGGCCTTCTGCAGCCCATGCAGGTCCCAAGAACACCATTAGACCAGATTGGCATGGATATTTTGGGCCCACTTCCTACTTCTACTGCTGGGAACCACCGGGTTATTGTCGCGACTGTTTACCTTACCCGTTATGCTGAAACAAAGGCTATCCAGAGAGGTACAGCAGCGGAGGTGGCACAATTTTTCATCGAGAACGTTGTTCTGCGGCATGGTGCACCAAGCGTCGTAATCACAGACAGAGGAACCGCATTTACGGCAGCTCTTTTGGAACAAGTCCTCATGCTGAGTGGAACAACCCATCGCAAGACCACCGCCTACCATCCGCAAATGAACGGGCTTACAGAGCGTCTGAACTAAACAATTGAATACATGCTTTCAATGTACGTAGACGTCGAACAAGAAAATTGGGACGAAATCTTGCCATATATCACGTTTGCATACAACACTGCCAAGCAAGAAACAACCCAGATGACCCCGTTCAGCCTAATTCTCGGAAGGGAAGTACGAACCATGTTAGATGCGATGCTAGCGCACGAATGGGACGACATCGAACCGGACGCCGAGATGTTTACAGAACGAGGGGAAGAAGCAAGGCAACTAGCACGCCTGCGAATCCAGCAACAACAAGAGTACGACGCGAGCCGCTACAATTCTCGCCGCAGAACAGTCGTTTACCAGAGCGGCGACAGAGTATTGGTTTGGACGCCCATACGGAAACGAGGACTCATGAAAAGCTCCTGAGGAGATACTTTGGGCTATATCTAGTACTGCAACGACTGAGTGATGTTACCTACGAGGTCGTCCCCGACAGTTCATATAGTACGACGCTTCGCCAGCACCGTCCTGAACTAGTTCACGTTGTGCGCATGAAGCCTTATGAAAGGTAGTGACTGCGCAAGACACTTCTTAAAGAACCGAGAAAAAAAACTGCACTGCTGGTTTAGCATCGGACGATGCTCATTAAGAGTGGGGGGGGGGGGGGCAAACGACGCGTGTGTACTGGTGGACCAAAACGACAATAAGTGGATTTGGTGGACACCAGGTAGTGGAGCTCTGGCTGATTGAAGATAAAGGCGATCTTGCTGTTCGGCTGAGAGTCGCTCTGTCAACGTTCATCTGCCCTTGGTTCGCGCTGCACCGCGACATTATATATATATATATATATATATATATATATATATATATATATATATATATATATATATATATATATATATATATATATATATAGTCCAGTAGATCCTCCGTGAGCGGTCACAACGTGGTTTATTTTATTTCGACGTTTCGGCCTAGAGTCTGGCCTTCATCAGGATTAAAGGTACAGTTTGTTGGTGCTCAGCTTTATACAATCTCAAATCAGAGGGCAAGGAAAGAGGGAAAAAGACAGAAGAAAAAGAAAAAAAAAGAAAAGAAAGAGAAAGAAAAGAAAAAGAACAAAGAAGAAAAAAGAGAAAAAGAAGAGAAAAATCATATACGGTGGACTCCCCTCGGGCACCCCGCTTCCACTCTTCCTTCCACTTCCCCCTTCATCTCACTCCCCTTTCTCCCCTTCACCTTTCTGATGTCAGTGGTCTGTGTATGCTTCCTTTCACTAACGCATTCCTCCCGACCAGACGGCGCCTCCTGGCACTTGTGGTTCGGTGTGGGGCAAAAAATAGCTTTTTTTAGGAAGTTTTAAGCCATTAACTACTCGGAGTCCCGTCAACATTTCGTCGTAGAAAGAGGGGTTCTGCTTATTGTGGCAGAGGCTGGTAAGCGGGCATTTCAGGAAGTTCTAAGCCTTTAACTACTCGACGCCCCGTCAACACTTCGTCGTAAAAAGAGGGGTGCCCCGTATTGCGGCAGAGGCTGGTAAGCGGGTGCAATGCGAGTTCCTTGCCCGCTTCTGGACTACGCGTGTAGTGGGGGCCTTCCGGCTGTGCACACGGTGGCTGTTGGGCATGTCATGCATAGCACAATTGATTGGGTAGTAAAATAAAACATAAAACAGACAACAGCTGCACTTAGGAAGAGTAGTTGGAATTGTTTTGGGTTGTCCAGTGCCCTTCGCAGCTGCAGTGCCGTGAACTCAGTTACTATTTTCATTATTGTCGTTATTGTTTTCTAATGCTTTAATTGCTGCAAGTGTACCAGGATTCTCATTTATTCCTCTATCGAGTGTGTTAAATTGGTAGATAAGATATGACTCTCGTTGTTCACGATCTCGATTTGATTTAAATCCCGTCTCTGAGAGCGTTACTGATAGTTTGTCGAATGCATGGTCGGGAAGATTGAAATGTTTTGATAAGTGTAGACTAGAGTCTGATTTCGCATGGGCTCTGTGATTATTGAAGCGAATCCTAAATGGTGTTTCTGTTTTTCCGATGTACTGCATACCACACACGTTGCATTCGAGAAGGTAGACCACAATAGAGTAATCGCATGTTAGGTGTCCTCGTATGTTAATCGAAAACTTGGATTGTGTGCTGGTTGCGTTGTGTGTTTCTCGCGTCGCCTTACATACAAGATATCGTGGCTTTAAACAAGGTCGGCATGAAATATTGGGGGGTGATGAACTTCAGAGTGGACAAGGGTGCCATTGAGGTTACGTGGTCGTCCATAAACGACGCCTGGAGCGGATGGGAATGCGCGTTTTAGACGTTCACTTTGTTCCAGAATGTTGTAATGTCGTTTAAGGATTTTGTTTACATTGGGGAAGTTTGGGCTGTAAGTCAATCCGAGGTTTCTTCGTTGTGGGTCTTCTTGTGGTGGTCGCTTCATAAGTAAGTCTTCACGCTTTAGTTTTCTCGCTTTTTGAACAGCGTCATTAATTACATGTGGGGGGTATTTTTGTTTTTCGAGCATAAGTTTTAACCTCTGTGAGCTCGTGTCAAAGTCAGCGTCTCTAGAGCAGATTCGCTTAAACCGGTTAGCCTGGCTGTATGGAATACTGTTTTTACTGTGGCGCGGGTGATCGCTTTGTTAATGGAGGTATTGTTGTCGATCCGTTGGTTTGTGATATAGGGTTGTATAGAGCTTCTCTTCTATCGTTATGGTAACATCAAGAAAATTTACGGCTACTTGCGAGTATGTGTGTGAAGTGTATGTTCGGATGTACAGCATTGTAAGTGTCGATAAAGCTGAGAAGTTCGTCCTCGCTGTGGGTCCAAATAAGAAAGATGTCGTCTATGTATCTTATGTATAACATTGGTTTAAAGGAACTTTGTGTAAGAAATTCAGATTCTAGCTTTCCCATAAATATGTTGGCATGAATAGGTGCCATTTTGGTGCCCATAGCGGTCCCGCTGATTTATAAAAAATACTCCTGGTTAAACTCGAATGAATTTCATTCGAGGACCATCCTCGTCAAAGTTGCAATGGAAGAGAAATCTAGGGTGTTAGATTGTCTATGGTTTGTGTACATGTTTTGTAATGCAGCTATGCCGACATCGTGAGGATTATTTGTATATAATGAAGAGTCATCAAGAGTTACCAAGTACGAGTTTTTCGGCACACACAGACCTGAAATGTCTCGAAGAAAATGCGTGGTGTCTTTTAGGTAGGACGCGAGGGTGCATGGAATGTGGCTTATTAGTTTGTCCACGAACCCTGATATGGGTTCAGTTATTGTACCAATGCCTGATATGATTAGTTGACCTGGGTTACCGGGTTTATGAATTTGGGGGAGGATGTAGAAGCGACCTGGACGAGGGTATGCTTCTCGCATCAGTTTGTGGTCAGTGTTGGTTATCTTTTCAGCATCCAACAGTTTCTTTAGTTCTGTTGATACGATACGTTTGTATTCGCCTGTCGGATCACCTGGGAGGCGTTCGTAAATTCTTGAGTCGTCTAATTGGCGGTATGCTTCTTGTAAGTAGTTGGTTGTTTTAAGGATTACAATTGCTCCTCCTTTGTAAGCGGGTTTTATTGTTATGTCTGTCCTAGATGCCAAATTTTTCATACTTATTTTTTCAGATTTTGCCAAGTTTTCTCGCTTTCCTTTCTGTCTGTGGTATTCGTGTACTATATCTTTCTGTACTGCGGTGATATAAAGGTTCAAGCACTTGTCTCGATTACTGTTCGGTGTCTAATCATTTAATTTACCACGGTGAATTGTTTCATGGTTAGAAGGCCTGTCCAAGAAATATTAGCGCATCCTTAAGCTTCGAGCGAAGTTGTCGAGGTCTCGGAGCAAGTGGAATTCATCAAAAAATTTTGTGGTCGGGCAGAGGCTTAGTCCCTTAGATAGCAGTTTTTCTTCGCCAGGTGACAAACTCGTGTCCGATAAGTTTACAACCACAGTGTCACAAGGTGTGTTCCTAGATGGGTGCTCGTTTGTACCATTAGTGGTTTCCTGGGTGGTGGTGTTGTAGTGATAAGGAACTATATCAGGGAACGCGGGTTTGGGCACATGATCTCTTTTGAGTTTATGAATTTTGTGCTCATGATGGCTGTGTTTTCATTCTGTTCAAATTCTGTTAATCGGGTGATTTCTTCTTTCGATAAAGTGTTGTGCCGGAGAATGCTGTTGGTCATAGCGACGAGTTTCTTGACCTGCTTAATACTGTGATTAAGAGCGATTTCTGTTAATTTAAGAGATGCCTCAAGGAGGACGTTTTTCTATGTTATTTGGTCGTGTTCATCTAGATTTGTAGCGGCTGGTGTGAGGGAGAGTGTCATACCCTTGGGGGTTATTCTAGCACGAAGGTACACCTGCAATGTTGATTTATGCAATTTATGTCTAATTCGTTTGTCAGCAAGTTTTCGTACTTTAAGGAAAGTGGCACTGCAACTGGGAAGCGATAAGCTGGACTTATATTTCCGAAGTCAATCTTCTTTTGGGGTCGGGGATGGCACTGATGAGGTGCGCAGGTTGTAGTTATGTCCGGCAGGCCTTCGTCCCTTCGTCGTTGTAGGGAGGATTTCGGCGTTGGGCTCCCGGCGAACGTGTTCGTAGGCAGTTCCAGGGTCCGCAATAGGGGGACGCGGTTTCGTAGTTCGCAGACTTCCCCAAAATTCATAAACCCGGTAACCCAGGTCGACCAATCATATCAGGCATCGGTACAATAACTGAACCCATATCAGGGTACGTAGACAAACTAGTAAGCCACAGTCCATGCACCCTCGCGTCGTACATAAGACACCACACATTTTCTTCGAGACATTTCAGGTCTGTGCGTGCCGAAAAACTCGTACTTGGTTACTCTTGATGTCTCTTCATTATATACAAATATTCCTCACGATGACGGCATAGCTGCATTACAAAACATGTACACAAATTATAGACAATCTAACACCCCAGATTTCTCTGCCATTGCAACTTTGACGAGAATGGTCCTCGAATTAAATTCATTCGAGTTTAACCAAGAGTATTTTCGACAGATCAGCGGGACCGCTATGGGCACCAAAATGGCACCTAATTATGTCAACATACTTATGGGAAGGCTAGAATCTGAATTTCTTACAGAACGTTCCTTGAAACTAATGTTATGCAGAAGATACATAAAAGACATCTTTTTTATTTGGACTCACAGCGAGGACGAACTTCTCAGCTTTATCGACACTTACCATGCTGTACATCCGAACATACACTTCACACACACATACTTGCAAATAACCGTAAATTTTCTTGATGTTACCATAATGATAGAAGAAGAGAAGCTCTCTACAACCCTATATCGCAAACCAACGGATCGACAACAATACCTCCATTACCAAAGCGATCACCCACGCCACTGTAAAAACAGTATTCCATACAGCCAGGCTCACCGGTTTAAGCGAATCTGCTCTAGAGACGGTGACTTTGACACGAGCTCACAGAGGCTAAAACTTATGCTCGAGAAACAAAAATACCCCCCACATGTAATTAATGACGCTTTTCAAAAAGCGAGAAACCTAAAGCGTGAACACATACTTATGAAGCGACCACCACAAAAGGACCCACAACAGAGAAACCTCTGCTTGACTTACAGCACAAACTTCACCAATGTAAACAAGATCCTTAAACGACATTACAACATTCTGGAACAGGGTGAACGTCTGAAACGCGCATTCCCATCCGCTCCAGGCGTCGTTTACCGAAGACCACGTAACCTCAAAGACACCCTTGTCCACTCTCTAATTAACACATCACCCCCCAATAATTCATGCCGACCTTGTTTACAACCACGATGTCTTGTATGTAAGGCGATGCGAGAAACAGACAAAGCAGCCAGCAGGCAATCCAAGTTTTTAATTAACATACGAGAAAACCTAACATGCGATTCCTCTAATGTGGTATACCTACTCGAATGCAACGTGTGTGGTATGCAGTACATCGGACAAACAGAAACACCAACTAAGTTTCTCTTCAATAATCACAGAGCCCATGCGAAATCAGCCCCAAGTCTACCTCTATCAAAACATCTCAATCTTCCCGACCATGCATTCGACAAACTTTCAGTAACGCACTTAGAGACGGGATTTAAATCAAATCGAGAACGTGAACAACGAGAGTCATACCTTATCCACCGATTTATCACCCTCGATAGAGGAATAAATGAGAATCCTGGTACACTTGCAGCAATTAAAGCATTAGAAAGCAATAACGGCAATAATGAAAATAGTAACTGAGTTCACGGCACTGCAGCTGCGAAGGGCACTGGACAACCTAAAACAATTCCAACTACTCTTCCTAAGTGCAGCTGTTGTCTGTTTTATGTTTTATTTTACTACCCAATCAATTGTGCTATGCATGACATGCCCAACAGCCACCGTGTGCACAGCCGGAAGGCCCCCACTACACGCGTAGTCCAGAAGCGGGCAAGGAACTCGCATTGCGCCCGCTTACCAGCTTCTGCCACAATACGGCGCACCCCTTTTTTACAACGAAATGTTGACGGGGTGCCGAGTAGTTAAAGGCTTAGAACTTCCTAAAATGCCCGCTTACCAGCCTCTGCCACAATACGCAGAACCCCTCTTTCTACGACGAAATGTTGACGGGACTCCGAGTAGTTAAAGGCTTAGAACTTCCTAAAAAAGCTCTTTTTTGCCCCGCACCGAACCGCCTGTGCCAGGAGGCGCCGTCTGGTCGGGAGGAATGCGTTAGTGAAAGGAAGCATACGCAGAACGCTGACATCAGAAAGGTGGAGAAAGGGGAGAGAGATGAAGGGGGAGGTGGAAGGAAGGGTGGAAGGGGGGCGCCCGAGGGGAGTCCACCGTATATTATTTTCCCTTCTTTTTCTCTTTTTTCTTCATTTTTTTTCTTTTGTCTTCTTTTTCTTTTCTGTTTCCTTTCTTTTTTTCTTTTTTATCTTTTTTCTGTCTTTTTTCCTCTTTCCTTGCCCTTTTATTTGAGATTGTATAAAGCTGAGCACCAACAAACTGTACTTTTAATCCTGATAAAGGTCAGACTCTAGGCCGAAACGTCGAAATAAACCACGTTGTGACCGCTCACATACGATCTACTGGAGTATATGCAACGCTACGGCCACTCAACCACCATGCCTGTCTATATATATAATATATATATATATATATATATATATATATATATATATATATATAAGGGAAAGAAGTGCATACCTAAGGGCTCGTTTTTCCGTGTTCTGACACAATATTGATGACATATAACAGACAATAACGCCAAGGATTGTATAGGGGAAGGTATTAGAATCAATGTAATGCATAAGAGAAGAAATAAAATTGGATGAAAAATCACTTGCCGTGAACAGGAATCGAACCTACGACCTTCGAATAATGCGTTCGATGCTCTAACCACTGAGCTTTCACGGTGGCTATTCCCCCAGCCACTTTGTTTGGGTTTATATTTGAATTTTATTAGTCCCTTGTATACAACCCAACGGCACCAAGTCTGCCAGTACGGGACCTTCGTCAATGAATAAGGCAAGGGAATGTACACCTAAAGGCTCGTTTTTTCATGTTTTTACACAATACAAATGAGATCTAACAAAAAGCAATGCCAAGGAATATATAGGAGAAGGCATTAGAACCAATGTAATGTAAATAGGGAAAAAGAGTTGTGGGTGAAAAAATAAGTTGCAGTGAGCAAGAATCGAACCTACGACCTTAAAAAACGCGTTAGATCCGCTTACCACTTAGCTATCACGGTGGTCATGCCCCCAGCCAATTTGTTGCACTTATATTTGAATTTAAATCTGGGAGTGTAAGTCAGCGCCATCTGTAGCCATGGCAGCAAGTGTTCTATTTCACTAGTTTTCCAGTTCTTAGATCATCATGCTACGCTGTGTAACTTTAGATTAATGTTGCATATCGAGCTGTTAGTTTTTATGAACAACTGTAAGTCGTGTTCCTGCCTCAAAAATGAGTGTAGTGAAGCAAAACAAAAGAAAACTTATGAGCATTTTAGGGGTCAAAGTAAATATTCTCAAGAAAGAACTCCCAAGAAGCCAATGCGCAATGAAAGAAATAAAGAAACTATGGAAATGATTGCAATCAGTACACAAAAATTCCTTGAATAACAAAAGAAAATTACTAACAAGTTTTGTGTGCCATCGCTTTTTTGAGGAACTGTATAACCATAGTTTTAGGGAGAAAGAATTGACAGGTCACAAACCAATGAAATGCTGTGCATTTCTGTTGTATATTTTTAACCTGTTTTTCTCAATATGGATTGCTTTCAAGCCACTCTAAAAATGCATATCTGCCACTCTTAATTTTTGCGACGTAAAAACCAACAAATCTGCATCACTTGGTATGAATAAATTATTGTATTAAAGAAAAGTCTAGCCTGGCTGGTATATTCGAGCAACACATCTCCATTCTCGTAGTCTGCACTTGACAAGTTCATACTTTAATACACGTTTACCATGATGCAACAAACTGGTAGCAGGCCAATAGCAATAAGAGAAAGAGAGTATTAGTTCTTTGTTGCGCATGGCCTTTGTGACAAAAATCAAATGCCTTTAAAGATGCGTGCCCAAAACATAAGCAGGCACTGTATGCCTTAAAAAGCATTATCATGCATGTCTATCTGCAAGAAACTAATTTTCGCCAAGGGTATATGTGCTGGCATCAGGTGTCGCCAAGTACTACAAGTATTTAACAACTATAGAGTGATGTTCGCAGCTCTAATTAGCATGTAATCAAATCAACAATGAAGACAAGGATTGGGTGCAAGCCTGAGTGGTTCACGATGAGAATTGCTACAGAGGTACCTAGCGTGTGCAACCGCACTTTTGTATAGCCCGAAACTGCTCCATCATTCTAAAAAAAGCAGCATGAAAGCACCATCTTACTTTCAATACGTACGACCACTTCAATATGGTGCTCCAGGGAAGTTCAGACATGCTGAAATGAGAACAGCATGAAATAATTTAATATTGCACAAAACATTACAAGCCATGGCGTCATTGGCTTGATTTCGTACTACCTCAAAAATTATGTGAGCTAGGTGTGTGTAAACACGCACACAAATGCTGCACAAACATCTCAAAAATGGCTTGAGCACAACATATCGAAAAATTGGACTATGCCCCTGCGTGGTATCTAACAAGTATATGTTATTCGTGCTATTTCAAAATTTGACGCAGTAGCGGTAACGCAAATCTCTGCTGTACCAGGGTGCTTACACGAAAGGTTCAAGTGACTGCCGAATCACCTGAATGTAGTGCCATTAATAAACATACAAACTGGTGTAATGCGTGTTACACAAGGGCACATGACATGGGCACATGACATGAGCACAACACTGTTCTGATGTTTCGGTGTCGGATACAGGTTGCTTTTTGGCATTTTTAGCATGATAAGTTTTGGCATCTTTAGAACTAAGTGCATTGGAAATCTGATATATATTTGTGGAACATATGTTCCAGGCGTTCAAGGAGACTCCTATGTACATCAGCAGCACTCCATGTTTCTTAAGCAGACAAAACCTCACCACATGCGAGAAAACACACACAAGTTACAATTGATTATACAGTAAAAATTGATGTCAGAAATTTTACAGCAAAAGCTGTGGCTTACCTGCATCCATTATTAATTCAGGTTGACCTCTGCATTGGCTGCATGAGGTCACCACCAGGTTCACCAGACCATGAGGAGGCTCCAACAACTTTTTCGTTGAAGCATTGCCAATTATTTGATCTGGTTTCTTGCGAATAAATTGTCGTAAAACATAATTTGAGAGAAAGTTTTGTAACAAGGCCAATGCCATATAACGCGAAGCTTAGGCCAAGCAGGCATAGTCTCATCAAATGTAAGACTAAATAAATGGCACCGACAGGTACAGTTAACTATTCTGACATTGGGAGTAATGCATTAGGCACTGATTCTTATACACGCTAGAAAATAACAGCAGGAAGAATAAATTAGTTCACTAATGATACAAAACGTTACCATCAGCCACATACTATAATGGTCCTTCGACAATTAGCTATGTAAAAATGTGAATGTTATCTGAACCGACAACTGCATAGTTTAAGCAAATATTACTCAATACTATCACATGGATTCTATTGATTGAATTTCGGTGGTCTACATGTTTGTTTACAGCCAACAAGATCTGCATGCCAGTGTTGCAGAGTGCATGTCAGTGGATTAAAGCTGCTTCTTGGGCGAGTCAGCACAATTACATATTCGGTTGACCGTGAAGAATAGTGCAGATGAGCAAACGAAAATTTGATGACACTTCACTCCTCATCTGTGCCAAGCTGCATGTCAACCAAACAAGCCATTCAAGTGCTATATTATCCTTATTAGATGCAGGTTGGCTTACTTTTGCGTTTAGACACATACAAAATAAGGAAATATATTTATAGCATACTTCCTTTACGTGAAAACTAACATTTATGATACCGTATTAGAGCCTGAGCTAGCGTTAGTGGGTGGGATAATAGTTCCGCTTTACGATACTCGCCGGGGTCGGGGAAAACTGCAGTCCACCTTTGGTTTCACTTATTGAGCCCGAATAACCTACGAATGGTTCCGCATAAATGTTTAAACATAAACATAATGATCAGCGCTTGCTACAAGCAAGCTATACAGTTGCGCATGTTAGGAAGCAAATAATGCCAGTCCAATTAAAGGCAGACGTTGAGTTCAAGGTAAAATGAGATGCAAAATTCATGAATACGGGGTGCCAGTTACACCCTGTGTTCACGAATTTTGCAAGTAATAACTACGTCGCACGTAAATTCAGTGCCCGAACGCACATAGAGCGCCGAAATCAATCTAAAATTTGGCTCATGAAATACACTATATTTTTACGTCCCAAAGCCACGTTTTGCTTACGAAAGACGCCATAGTGCACAGATCCGGAAATAATGACTTCGGGTTTTGCACAATGTACAGAACACAGAACTGTGACATTTTATTTTCACTGAAATGTGACCGCCGCGGTCGGCATCAAGCCCACTATCTTCCGGTCAGCTGCAGAGCACCATAACCCCTTCTCAACCACAGTGGACTGAAAATTCTGTCGAGAGTACTACTCAAATTTGGTCAACACGCATCGAGGTCAAAGTTTAGCACATAATTGGTACTAAACACAGTTTAATTTCGAAAAAATTGCATTTTTAGCAAATGTACCTCACTGCTATAGCTAGAAAGACGTTGAATAATTCCGTAGTGATCTCCTACACGTCAGGTTACTCAATAACGCGCGAAACGCACACATAAATATGAAAATAGCGTAGAGCAGTGCGAGTGCGGAAGTTAACTGACAGAACTTTATAAAACTACACATCGCACTCTTACAAAACGTCATGCGCGAACACATTGTACACAACGACAACAATATGCAGCCCCAACATGTTGTACAATATCCTTAGTCGACAACTCCTAATACGATAAGAACAACTCACAACCTATGAAGCGTGAACATCAAAATTAATTACCACTGGCAAGAAAGCACGCTGTCAGCTGACCGCTGGTGTTCAAGCAATGCGCCGTGTGAAGAACGGCCACCGATCCCCATCCACCGCATCGCTTGTCAAAGCATTTTGCAGGGCCACAGAGAGTGTCGTCGAGAAAGGATTGCGGCGCTGCTACTCACTGATGTGTAGGGGGGCTCGGTGGCAGCGTTGCTTTGAAGAACGCTGTCATTATTGCGTGGTAATACTTCAAGGAAGAATATTTCCCATCCGCTGATGACACTGCTCAAATAAGTCACAGAGGTCGGTGTCTCACGGCCAGTATTTGGCAAATATTCGCCTGGCACCTCTAATAATACTCAGCGAGGAACGTGTGCTTACGTCAGTAACAGCAACACACAGCACGCAACGTGATTCGGGGCCGTCAAAGTTGAAGACACTAAGAAAACTGCACCGTGAAATTATCACACTTCTTTCAACGCCATCGTGTTCACGAAAAAATAAAAAAGACAGATGCAGCCACTGAACATCTATACGCTACCATTTAGAGAAGGGAAACTGCACATTTACCAGTGCAACGAAAATAAGGGTAGCGGTGGTGTTGTGAACTAACTTATTCAACCTAGAGACGGCGCTGGTAGACCTATCATTATCACTGCGCTAGGACAGTATGGCGGCAGCTTTCGTAGTGCGTGTTGGGGGTCGCAGTGCGTGCCCGCAGGTTTATGGGCGTTTATTCTCTGCTATTGTGGGGTGGTATTCGCGCACACGGCACCCTAACATTACTATAAATATTTTTGCTATGCCACCAGGTGACCAAGAAGCCTCAAATAGAATAAACACGCCAAGCAAGTAAGCTTATATGGTTTATTGAGAATCTTTAAATGCAGCCGTATACGTGTAAACAAGGAACCCTGTCTCTCATGAAGTTGAGCAATTCATGAAAATAAAACAGTGATAGCCATCTGTTTATTAAAATTACCTCCTGAAATTGTGCAACTTTCTTTTGGCTCGTTTGGTCAGACAACGATATTTACACTGGCCACCACTTGCACAGTACTTGGTACGTGCTGCCAATTGTCTTTCTCACTACACATGCTCTAAAAGAGTGCAGTGTTCGTACAATCAGCTTGAGCCGCAAAACGATATTTGACAACGCATTGGTGAGCGGCACAGCGCGTTGAATAGAAAAATAAAACTAATTCTCATCCGGAATCCGCCTCCTACATGAAACATGCATCCTTGCACTACAATTATTACCAATGGAAAGATCAATTTTTTTGTATGAACGCTAATTGCTCACCCTACTGTCCCGTGCCAGCACCGTGTGATTGTTTTCTCTTCTTTCACTCGAAACAGGCTCGGGGGACGATTTGAAGACAGTGAGAAATTCAAGATCAGCGTTTGCTAGGATCAGTTACCACGCGGCGATCTTTTATTCAGATTGACTAAAGAAACTACAGCGGCGGTACGAGAAGCACTAAGAAGTTAGCAGTGATTCTGTAGAAAGGTGAAGTTGGTTTTGCTTAACTAAGCCCACCTATAAAAACTTTTGCTAATGCATATTTACTTGCTTGGAACCAAAAGGCCCTTGTTTTTCGACTGACCTTCGCAGTTTTTATGCTTTGCATCGACAGATGAATAAATGAGTTTGCTTTTTGCCAATAGTGCATAGACATGAACGACACTGCTCAAACGTTGCCGACGGCAGAAGCTGAACTCAAATTTTTATTTTTCACTACATCCTAACCGTATGTCTCACTCTTAGCACGGGTATCATACAAAACTAGTCTTTTTGGCTTCATAGTTCACAGTAATATCAAAGAAATAGCTGTTAGTAGACATTCGAATTATCAACGTGTACAAAAACTGGCCAACTTTGAGTATAGCTATTGAGTGCACTCAGTCATTCTTCTTTTCAAAAATCAATACACATTTAAAATGCCTTGTCATGCGTCAGGTATTTTAAATAGAACAATTATTATTACAATAGAAGGTCGCTCTTTGAACTCTGTTAAGTAAAAGCACACAGTCCTGTGTATTTTTATTGAAGGGAATCTCTCGACAATTTGGACACATTGGTATCCACAATAACAAATTCAAACTAAAAGCCCTTTGGTTTGCTGCTCGCACAAGTCTGTCTATGAACAGACTTGTGCGAGCAGACTTGTGTGATCACAACAGTTTGCGAAAACAAACCAAACTAGAGGAGGAAAACAACTGAACAGCAGCATTTTTCAGCAGACGGTATATCGTATGCCGAACTGGAGGCCTTGGACAAGCTACGAAATATGGTCGTAGAATCTCGGTGAATAAAAAAGCAAGCGAATGAAAATTACTGATTACTTCTCATTTTAACTGCGCTAACTCTGTCATGTGAACACAAGTGTCTCGGAGCACTAATATTGACATACGTTTAAACACTATGGCTGACTGCTTGCGTGCATGTCGGTGCTTGTTTTTTCGTGTCATCAGCCTAATTACACCCACTGCAGGACAAGGCCTCTCCCATGATCAATCAACTTGGTTTGGTGTTTTCTGCTGCCACGTTGTACGTACAAACGTTTTAATATCATTGGCCCACGTAACCTTCTGTGATCACTTCATGTGTTTTTCTTTTCTGTGAATCCAGTCAATTACCCTTGATGACCAGCGGTTATACTGCCTGCGTACTACGTGCCCAGCCTATGTCCATTACTTCTTTTTGATTTCAACTACGATATCCTCGACACCTATCTTTTCCCTGACCCTCTCTGCTCTTTTCTTGTGTCTTAAGGTTACACCTATCATTCTCCTTTCCAACGCTCGCTGCGTCGCCCTCAATTTAGGATGAACCCTTTTTGTAAGCCTCGAGGTTTCTGCTCTGTAGGTAAGTACGGGCAAGACGCAGCTGTTACATACCGTCCTGTCGCAGGTTAGTGACAAATTATCATTCATGATTTGAGAATCCTTGCTGAGTGTGATCCACCCATTCTTTTTTTTCCTATTCTTCTAGGCATTTTACTCTGATGGTTCGGCTCCATCATTTCTACCTCTGCAAGACTTGTCTTGCTTAATGAAGGCACGAGTTCTTTCACAGTTTTTAAAAAAAAACTTTAAAAGTATCACTACCAACATGCACGCGGTATCAGTAACTCTTTCAATACTACTACAGTTGTACCTACCACTGCTTTGCAACAGTTTTTACATTCACAGCAATCTATACACAATGTGAAAAAGAAGTGCTGCTAATTATGCACTACTACAAGCTCATTTGTTACCTATGTGGCGAAACGGTTTGGCACCGCTTCTGTGCCGCTTTTACGCCTGCGTGTCGTGGCAATGCCTCCAAACATGGGCACCGGCGATAAGAACATCCTCGCCCGAAAGAAGCAAAAAAAACTGTGCGTGGGCCCCGAATGAGGGGCAATTATAGTAGAACCTTCAGTGCGGAAGCATTAAAGTTATGTTATCCCACATCTGATGACCCGGAAAATGAACGTACCGCACCGTCATGACCGACAAGGAAACCCTTGTTGCCCTTCAACAACAAGTACAACAATTGCAACAACAACTGCAGGACCTGTATTAAGTGATCCAGAATCAAGAGCAGCAGCTCCGGGAACAGCAGCAGCGCAATGAAATTGAAGCGCTCTCGTCCGACAACCGTGCAGCGCGCCACTTGGGCCACGCCCCCCAAAACTTCGCTTCAGTAACCCCTGTAATTTAGGGCGCCACTATTGCTGCGGCCGCCACCGACATGGATGTCTGTCGCGTCGCCGTCAAACTTCCACCATTTGGGTCAGATGAGCCTGACGCATGGTTCGCTCAAGTCGGGGTGCAGTTTTTCACGGCAGGCATCACCGAGGACCGTAGGCGCTATGACTACATCGCCACCCATCTAGACTCTCGCTGTGCGGCTGAGGTTTGCGATATACTCGCAAATACCCCAGCTGATGTCCATTACCTACACCTTAAGAGGGAACTGACCCGCCGGCTTTCACCTTCACAAGACGAGAAGGTGCGTCACCTACTCCAGCACGAAGAACTCTGTGACCGCAAGCCATCGCAGCTCCTGCGTTACATGCATGACCTCTTGGGCAGCACCCCGGTCGACGACTTCCTCCTCCGTATCATCCGGCTTCAGCGTCTTCCATCATATGCGTAGGCGTCCTCCAGGTGCAGCTGAATCGGCCACAGAACCAGCTCTCTCACATCGCCAATCAAGTCGCCGAGATTCCGTTGCCAGCATCGCCTCCCACCGTCAACGCCGCTGACACCCGACAGTCCAGCGGCGAGATCACGCGCTGTGTCGACGAAATCACTCGTCAGCTGCACTTAATTCAAAGGCACTTGGATCGAAGCCCGAAGCTGCGTCCACAAAAACGCTCTCAAAGCCACGACAACAATTCCCTTTCATCGCACGGAAATGATAGAGGCCTCTACTACTACCATCGCCGCTTCGGGGACAAATCCGGAAATGTCAACCACCTTGCTCAGCTGGATGTCAAGGAAACTTGAAAGGAAGCCCGTAGAGACGGCCGCGATCCGCCAACTTAGAGGTCGTCGCCTATTTGTCACCGACGAAATCACAAAGCGGCGGTTTCTCGTCGACTGTGGCTCTGACATCTGTTGCTCTCCCCGAACCTTCCTGCGTGACAAGCGTCCTTGCACATCCTTTGAGCTCAGCGCGGCAAACCATTCGACTATCAAGACCTACGGCTCACTCCACCTCAACATCAACTTCAAAAACCTTTGTCGAGATTTTCTATGGAATTTCGTCATCGCCGACGTCGCAGAGCTGATCATCGGGTCCGGCTTTGCGTACTACAATTTTCTACCTGACTGCCGATATGACCGACTTATCGACGCTACAACAGGCCTCTCCGCACCGGGCCAACGTGCAACCACCCAACAGCCTGACGTCAAGGCACTCACGATTGGGAACCAGTCGCCATACCATGACATTGTCACAGAATTTCCCGACCTGACTCGACCTAGCGGGTGTCCGCGAGAGGTGCGCTACTCAACCGTGCACTACATTCGTGCTACTCGTGCCCCTTCCCCTGGTTTCATGCCATGCCCATAGGCTAGCCCCAGACCGCCTAGAAATCGCACAGCCGAATTCCAAGCCATGCTCCGCGAAGGTTGCGCCCGCCGCTCGGAGGTACCTCACGCCTGACCGCTTCGTCTGGTAACAAAAAAGACCAACGGCTGGCGCCCCTGCGGAGATTATCGCGCCCTCAACGCTCGCACCGTCCCCGACAGATACGCCGTCCGTCATATACAAGTCTTTGCTCGCCGCTTAGATGGCAGCCCTATCTTCTCAGTGGTGGGCCTCGTAAAGGCCTACACACAAATTCCTGTATATCCAGATGACGTCCCAAAGACCGCAATGATCACGCCTTTCGGCATATTTGAATTCCCTTTCAAGAGTTTTGGTCACCGCAACAATGTGCAAACCTTTCAACGCTCTATCGACGACGTCGTCCATGGCCTAGACTTCTGTTTCATCTACCTGAACGACATCTTGATCGTCTCCCACAACGAAACGGAACATCGCCAACACTTTCGTCAACCGTTTCAGCGTCTAGACAAACAAGGCTTACTCATAAACCTTCAGAAGAGCACGCTCGGCGCCCCCGTTTTTGGCCACCAAATCTCTTCAGAAGGAAATAGACCCTTGCCTGACCGCCTCCAAGCCCTTCAAAATTGCGCGCTGCCTGCCACAGCGAAAGACCTCCGCCGTTTCCTGGGCATGTTCAAATTTTACAGGCGCTTCGTGCCGGAAGCGGCCACATATTAGGCTCCTCTCCAAGATGCGTTGGCCAGCCAGCGCGGCAACCATACTGTCGATTGGACCCCACCTGCAAGCGTTCAAACACTGCAAAACTGCTCTCTGCAACGCTACGCTGCTCTTCCATCCCAAGCAAGAGGCGCCACGGGGTATTTTCACAGATGCCTCTAGCACCGCCTTCGGAGCCTCTCTCATGCAGTGAGTTGGCAACAACTAGCGCCGCTTGGCGTTTTTCTCGAAGAAACTCTCTTCCCCGAAGCCACGCCCGCCTTCCAGTAGCATCGGCGATGCAACCTCGCCCCCTGCGGAGACGACCTGGCCAGCCTACTACAGGGAGCTCCTTGTCATCTACGAGGCAGTTCAACACTTTTGCCACAACCTCGAGGCACAGCACTGCACCATATTGCTACGTGCCAGTACATGGAGCTGAAGAAGACAAAGCAGTTAGACTGGCACGAGCTAATCTGTGTGGCTGGCGCTGCTCACCTAACCGGCTGTAAATATATCGGTGACTACCCCTCTGAGTCAGTCTCCTTCCCGTAACATATTTGGTGGAGTTGTGTGATCCCCGTCCTCGCCACGGAACTCCGAAGCGTACGCTCCCTCGTGGCTTACAACATGACCACTCAAGACTCGGCTACATCCTCTCCGGTCGCTCCCCCTTCTGCCCGACCTGTCAACCCAGCGCCCGCAACAACTTTCGTGACGCTTCCCGCGCTCAAAAACCCCGTCGTGTTCTCGGGCAGCGAGGGTTCCGACGTCGACCAGTGGCTACGCCTCTACAAACGCGTCAGCGCCACTTACAGGTGGGATCTCACTCCTATGCTCGCAAACGTCATCTTTTATCTCGACGGAACCCCTCGTGTTTGGTTTGAAAACCATGAGCATGACATAACAAGCTGGGACAGCTTCAAGGCAAAGATCTGTGAGCTTTTTTGCAACATCTCTGGTCGTCGTGAAGCTGCGAAAAATGAGTTGTCGACTCGCGCACAATCTTTAATGGAGCCCTACATCGGTTATAATCAGGCTGTCCTTACACTATGCCGCCAAGCTGACGAAAATATGTGTGAACCTGAAAAAGTTGCGCATATCCTAAAGGGTATCGCCGACGATGCTTTCAACTTGTTGGTATTCAACAATGTGTCATCTGTTGATGCGATCATTAAAGAATGCCGTCGGTTTCAACAAGCTAAAAACAGACGCATCTCTCATCAGTTCCAGCGTCTCCCGAACACCACTGCTACGTCCTCGTGTCTCGACACATATCATCCACCAGACACCTGTGACAACTTGACGCGAATCGTCCGGCGGGAGCTTGAAGCGGCTGCTCCAGTTAAGGTGGGGCCAACGTCCCCTGACCCCTCTCCGCCAATTACGTTGCATCTCATTCAAGCAGTCGTCCGGCCGGAAATCGCCAGCTTGGGAATTCACTCGATCTCACCGCCTCCGCGCACCGACTACCAGCCCCGATACACGCCTGCACGTCCCTTCCTGACCGGCTCTCCCTCTACGTTCCGTAATCCGTCCGCATGGCGAACACACGATGACAAGCCGATATGCTTCTCGTGTCACAGAATTGGGCACATTTCTCGCCATTGCATAAGTCGCTGGGGTCCTCCTGCACAACCGTCTTCTCGTCCCTTTATGCACGTCTTGCCTATCGCCATGAGACAAGCTGCGACCATTTGGCCCAGGAACCTGCTTTTGAACACCACTACTCCTGCTCTCCATCCCCCCAACGTCGCCAGTCTCGTTCTCTATAGCCCCGCCGACCATCGTCCCCCGCCTTCCCACGAGGTTCCCCGACAGAAAACTAAGCGTTGCAGCCCCTGGAGGTGGCGCTGCATCGCTCAGACTGACCGAAAACCCTCTTTTGACGATACCGACAAAACAGGACCTCGTAGACGTACAAGTAGACGGCTACATGTCACTGCTCTTGTCGACACCGGCGCCCAACTTTCCGTGATAACGAGTGATTTTTGCCGCAAGCTCCAGAAGGTTCTCACACCTACGACCACTCAGTTAGTCCGTGTTGCGGATGGTGGAATAGCATCTATCGTTGGAATGTGCTCCGCTCGTGTGAGCATTGCGGATCGACACACAGTTGTTCTCTTTACCGTCCTTGAGAAATGGCCCAACGACGTAATCTTAGGCCTCGACTTCCTGTCCGCGCATTCTGCCCTCAGATACTGTTCGACCAGTACGCTTCGTCTACACTTGGCCGCAACAGAACCTCTTACACAACGGCCGAGTCGCCTCTCGACAACGGGACACGCGCGCCTCCCTCTACAGACACTGACCTACATAGACCTCGTCTCAATACCATCAGTTCCCGACGGTGACTATGTTCTGACCCCTATCACCGATGTGCTCATAAGCCGTGGCATTACAATACCGCACACCAATCTGTCCGTCGCAGGAAATTCTACGTGGCTCCGAGTTGTCAACTTTAGCTTGACACCTCAAGTTTTGCCACAAGGGATCTTGTTGGCATTGCTCTGCACCTTAGAAGACCATGCGGTTGATGTTTTCGCAATGGCCGCCCCTTCTGACCCCCACGCTCAACATCAATCTGCCACTTGCTCCGACAGCGCTATTACTTCGATGATCGCTTCCAACTTAACACCGCAGCAGACTGATAAGCTTAACCGGGCTCTGCTGTCCTACATCGAAGTTTTTGACATCAGCGGCCATCCGTTGGGGAAAGCTACTGGTATGAGCCACCGCATAAACACTGGTAATGATCATCCTATTCATAGGCGTCCATATCGGGTTTCGGTGGCTGAGCGTCACATCATTCAAAACGAGGTCGACAAAATTCTCGCCAAGGACATCATTGAGCCATCCTGCAGTCCTTGGGCTTCTCCTGTAGTGCTAGTTCGCAAGAAAGACGGTACATGGCGTTTCTGCGTGAATTATCGACACCTAAAGAAAATTAGCAAAAAAGACGTCTACCCGCTGCCACGAATAGATGATGCGCTTGATTGCCCCTATGGGTCCCGCTATTTTTCCTCCATAGACCTTCGTTCCGGCTACTGACAGATAGAGGTAGATGAAATGGACCGTGAAAAAACGGCATTCATCACCCCCGATGGCCTATATTAGTTCAATGTCATGCCCTTCAGCCTTTGTAGCGCTCCAGCCACCTTCGAACGAATGATGGACTCCCTGCTCAGAGGATTTAAATGGTCCACCTGTCTGTACTACTTGGACGACGTCATCGTCTTTTCACCAACATTTGAAACTCACATAGAGCACCTCTCAGCCATCCTGGGAATCTTCCGTCGCGTTGGCCTGCAGCTCAACTCGTCCAAATGTCACTTTTAATGCCATCAAATCACAGTGCTTGGCAATTTAAAAGACGCCAACGATGTACAGCCAGACCCGGCAAAAATCAGCGCCATCAAAAACTTTCCTGTACCACGAACTGCGAAGGATGTACGCAGCTTTATCGGACTATTCTTCTACTTCCAACGCTTCGTGAAAAATTTTGCGCACATAGCTAGGCCGCTTACGCAGCTCCTCAAGAAAGAAGTC
The DNA here is from genome assembly GCA_013436015.1 of Rhipicephalus annulatus. Classification (NCBI taxonomy): domain Eukaryota; kingdom Metazoa; phylum Arthropoda; class Arachnida; order Ixodida; family Ixodidae; genus Rhipicephalus; species Rhipicephalus annulatus. Next base: position 97,368 of record WOVY01009338.1, read on the forward strand.
CCGTTTTCATGAGGCTCCGAAGAGACTTCTGCGTTCTCGACTCTCGTCGCTCTTCTCACTACCCCTCCGTTTCTGGCACATTTCAACCCTGCTGCCCCTACGGAAATCCGTACAAATGGAAGTGGGCATGGCATTGGTGCAGTGCTGGCTCAGAAACAACATGGCCATGATCGCGTTATTGCATATGCCAGCCGCCTCCTATCCGCCCCTGAACGTAACTATTCCATAACAGAGCGTGAGTGCTTGGCTCTTGTATGGGCGGTGGCGAAATTTCAACCTTATCTATACGGACGCCCATTTTTGGTAGTTACCGACCACCACGCACTCTGCTGGCTCAACTCTCTGAAAGATCCATCAGGCCACCTTGGTCGCTGGGCTTTGCGCCTGCATGAGGTTTCCTATTCGGTGGTGTACAAATCTGGCCACCTACACTGTGATGCCGATTGCCTCTTCCGGTACCCTGTCGACGATCCTGAGGACACTGACGAGCCCACGGAGAACACTATCTTGTCAGTGTCCGACTTCCTCAATATTGGGGAAGAAGAGAAGCGTTATCCATAGCTGCTTGACATCATGAGCCGTATGGAATCCTCCAGAAATGATGCTTCCGTCCGCTACATTGTCATTCAAAAGGGTGTGCTGTACCGTCGCAATTTCCGAATAGACAGGCCCGACCTTCTCATTGTGGCTAAGCATTTGCGCCGCTGTGTTCTCACCGAACTTCAGGACGCTCCCACGGCTGGACACCTTGGCGTATCTCGCACGTACGAGCACGTCCGGCGCCGTTTTTTTTGTCCAGGCCTTGCTCGTTCGGTACGCCGACACGTTGCCACGTGTGACCTATGCTAACGACGTAAAACACCGCCGCTGCTACCCGCTGGCCATCTTCAACCAATTGACATACCCGAGGAACCTTTTTACTGTGTTGGATTAGACCTGCTTGGTCCTTTTCCCACATCAACATTGGAAAACAAATGAATAGCCGTTATTACAGACTACGCTACACGCTATGCTATAACGCGAACTCTACCGACCAGCTGTGCAACCGACGTCGCTGACTTCTTGTTACGGGATGTTATATTGATTCACGGTGCTCCGAGACAGCTTCTCACAGACCGTGGCCCTACATTTATATCCCAACTCATCGCCGACATTCTGCGTTCTTGTTCCACGCAACACACACTGACAACTGCTTACCACCCACAAACAAACGGCCTCACGGAACGAGTTAACCGCACTTTAAGAAATATGCTCGCATGTAGGGGTCGCCCGACCACCGAGACTGGGAACTTGCCTTACCCTACGCCACTTTCGCGTATAATTCATCCCGTCACAACACAGCGGGCTTATCGCCGTTCTACTTATTGTACGGAAGAGAGCCGACTTCACCACTGGACACAGTCATCTCAGCTAACACCTCGTCCACCAGCGAGTATGCCCGCGACGCGATTGCGCGAGCCGATCATGCCCGTGAGCTCACCCGCGCTCGGCTGATGGCGTCGCCAACCAACCAATGCCGTCGGTACGATGCAGAACATAGAGACGTACATTTCGCTCCCGGTACCCTCGTTTTACTCTGGTCCCCTCATCGTCGGCTGGGCCTATCCGAAAAACTTCTGTCTCATTAAACGGGACCCTACCGTATATTGCGTCAAGTAACACCTGTCACCTACAAGATCAGCCCCATCTGTCCATCATCATCTACTATGCGGCCCAGTGATACCCTACACGTCTCGCTGATCAAGCCCTACAATAATGCGTCAGATAGCGGCCTTTAAAGCACCGGGACGGTGCCTCCGCCGCCGGGGGTTATGCTACGTGCCAGTGCATGGAGCTGAAGAAGACAAAGCAGATAGACTGGCACGAGCTAATCTGTGTGGCTGGCGCTGCTCGCCTAACCGGCTGTAAGTACATCGGTGACTACCCCTCTGTGTCAGTCTCCTTCCCGTAATATATACACTGCCCATAAACTTATCACAAACGCCTTCTCTCAATGCCGCGAAAAACTTTTACTGGTGCAGCAGAACCAGCGGTCCTTCATCGCTCAATTCACCACAGATATCTACCACATCAGCGGAAAGTAAAACGTGGTCGCCGACGCACTCTCTCGCGTCTCAGCTGTCGAGCGACCAACCGTTACAACCGACGCCCTCGCCGAAGCTCAGAAAACGGACACTGAACTCCAGCAGCTCCTCGAGAAGGGCTCTTTCCTTCAACTGCAAAAGGTTACCATCCCTGGGTCAAAGGAGGCTCTCTACTGTGACATACCAACAGGACGAGTGAGACTATGCATCCCTTCTTTACATCGCCAAAGCCTCTTCAACCATTTACACAACCTCAGTCATCCCGGCATCCGAGCTTCTACACGCCTCTTGACTGGCCGGTACACGTGACCCTCAATGCAACGGGACTGCCGCACTTTGGCACGCACATGCATTCAATTCCAGCGCGCCAAAATCACCCGGCACGTCACGTCGCCATTCGGAGAATTCCTCCTTCCGACGGAACGGTTCCAGCACGTCCACATCGATATCATTGGCCTCCCCCACCAGCCGGCCCTTACCGCTGTTGCCTCACCGCCATCGATCGTTACACTCGTTTGCCCGATGTGTGGCCACTCGAAAGGATAATCGCAGAAGACGTCACATCAGCCTTCTTCTCCGGCTGGGTTTCACACTTCGGCACTCCTCGTCGAGTCACCACCGATGAAGGAAGGCAATTCGAACCTCAACTCTTTAGGCTCCTCGGGCTCTCCACTGGGTTCGAGCATTCACGGACAACTAGCTACCACCCTTGCGCCAACGGGATAATTGAATGGTTTCACCGGCAGTTCAAGGCAGCCATCATGTGCCACCCTCTCTCAACCTGGCTCGAATCTCTCCCCGCCGTCACTCTCGGTCTCAGCGCAACTTTCAAGACAGACATTCAAGCCACGCCCGCGAAACTCGTCTACGGGGAGCCGCTTAACTTTCCTGGAGAACTCCTCTTCGCTCCGACCTCTGATGTAACCAGCCCAGACCCTGCAGACTTCGTCGCTCGGCTCCGTCGCACAATGACCGCGCTGCACCCCTCACCACTGGCTCGCCACACCAAGCCGACCCCGTTCGTGTTTAAGGACCTGGCAACATGCTCGCATGCCTTCCTCCGCCACGACACCGTACGCGCACCTTTGCAGCCGCCTTTTTCCGGATCTTACAAAGTCATCTGTCGCGACGACAAAACAGCCACCATGCAAATCAGTGGAAAGGGTGTACGCGCTTCCATCGACCGCCTATAGTCATCATGCATTCTTTCCCAGGAGCCTACCGACCCCCGCACGCCTCTAGTAATTCGCCGACAAAAGCCCACAGCGCCTAGGCTCGCACCCTACACCACCCGTCTTGAATGCCAGGTGTGGGTCTCCGAACCTCGTCAACCCTGACGGCACCTGTCTGCGGGGGGAGGGGGGGTGGCGAAACGGTTCGGCGCCGCTTCTACGCCTGCGCGTCACGGCAATGCCTCCAAACACGGGCGCCGGCGAAAAGAACACTCTCGTTCGAAAGAAGCAAAAAACTGTGTGTGTGCCCCGATTGAGGGGCAATTGTAGTAGAACCTTCAGTGCGGAAACAAAGTTATGTTATACCACACTTATACCATGTTATACCACATGTTATACTCTATGCAAAGTCTGCCACACAGAGTGAAGTAGAGTATGTGCACCCCAAGACATGCACTGTTCAAGAACTTTGAAGCCTGCGCATTTCCTGTAAACTGAGTAATTCATAAAGCAACAAATAACAATCTGTGCCCCAAATTTTGAAAAGCTTGAATATACCGTACGCTATCACTGCTTTTCAGTATAAGGCTTCCATTTGTGCGCCTGGCAGATTGGTGGCGCATAGGGTTGTCACTATGGCAACTCTAGAGCTTCTTACGACTGCATATGGGTAGCTTGAAAATCAATGTTCTATCTTTAGTCAGGTTTTCTGAGAAGAAAAAAAAACAGACTCATGAGCAGGGTAAGACCGAAATGGCTGAACAAATTATGTTCAATAAGTAAAGTGTCTTCAGCCATACCTTGCGGGGATTTCGGCCCATGAGCTTGCTTTCAGCGATTAGACATTCTCCGCTGACTTGAGGTAGGTTCAGAGTGATGAGGCATCTAAGCGTACGCTGATAGGAGCAGTTTCTTGAAGGCTGCGGTTGGGTTGTCAGAAAAAAAAGTACTGGTTACTTTCGTAGAAGCGTGAACGGATAGGTGATGCATGAAAAAGAAGAATTCATACGGGAGCACTGCATATAAGAATGGTAGTGTGGACATAATATTTATTTATTTATATTTATTTACAGTACCTCAAAGGCCCAAATGAAGGGGTTTTACATGAGGGGTGGGCTATTACAATCGGTTAAAGGAGTAGATGCTCGATCGCTGCTTTGAAGTTTATGATACTGGAGTGGTGCGCAACGTGAGGAGGAAGGCCATTCCAATCTTGCGCGGTCTTGACAAAGAAGGATGAAAGGTGCGCAGAGGTTTGAGCTTTTGGCGGGTAAACAGCTTTCCTGTGATTGATGCGGTCTGAATGACGATGGGCTGGCTTGATGGTGGGAGTACGAAGCGATCCATGATAAAACTTGAAAAACAGGCACAGACGAGCTATACAGCGGCGTGACGAAAGGGTAGCGAGGTTAGCACGAGATTTAACTTCGGTTACGCTTGAATGATATGAATGATCTGAAAAGATGAATCTTGCTGCCCAGCTTTGCACTGTTTCGAGTGTTTTAGTATTGTTACTCTGATGAGGGTCCCAAACAGCGCATGCGTATTCAAGTTTTGGTCTGATTAGTGTCTGATAAGCGAGTAGTTTTACAGGGGTAGGAGCTAGATGAAGGTTTCGGCGCAGACAGCCAAGAGCACGGTTTTGAATGATTGATATATGGGGTTTAACGTCCCAAAACCACTATATGATTATGAGAGACGCCGTAGTGGAGGGCTCCGGAAATTTAGACCACCTGGGATTCTTTAACGTGCACCCAAATCTGAGCACACGGGCCTACACCATTTCCGCCTCCATCGGAAATGCAGCCGCCGCAGCCGGGATTCGAACCCGCACCCTGCGGGTCAGCAGCCGAGTACCTTAGCCACTAGACCACCACGGCGGGGCAAGAGCACGGTTTGCTTCGTTAGTAATGTGCGTTATGTGAAGGAACCATGTTAAATCAGAAGAAAAATGGACACCTAGATACTTGTATGTAGTTACGCATGAAATTTGAGTGTTGTTAATGAAGAATGCTGGAGATGGGTAGCACTGTCGGCGATGGAAAGAGACTAGTGACGTTTTGTTTGCGTTAAGGGACATTAACCACGTTGTACACCAGATTAAAATTTTATGAAGGTCAGATTGAAGTTCATGAACATCTGATGTGTTGTTAATTGGGCGATAAATGACACAATCATCGGCGAAAAGTCTGGTGTTAGAAGAAATATTATTCGGCAGGTCGTTAATATATATGAGAAAAAGCAAAGGTCCTAGAACCGTGCCTTGAATCACACCTGAAACGACGGGGCGTAAAGACGAAGAAAAATTATTTGCGTAAACGAACTGCTGGCGGTTAGTTAAATAGTCGCAAATCCAATCGAAAACTAAGGGGTCAAGGTTGAGACAAGAAAGTTTTAAGAACAAGCATTTATGAGGAACTTTGTCAAAAGCTTTTTGGAAGTCTAAAAAGAGCGCGTCTACTGGTATATTTACATCAATGCTATAGCTAATGTCATTAGTAAACAGAGCTAGTTGAGTGTCACACGAAACACCTTTCTGAAAGCCATGTTGGCTTTTATGAAAGAAATGAAGAGGTGCGAGAAAGTTGACTCTGTGGGAATAGATTACGTGTTCTAATATTTTAGAGCATACACTTGTGAGCGAAATGGAATGATAGTTTTTGGGTGAATACGAGTTACCTTTCTTTGGGATTGGAATGACCTTGCCTACCTTCCAGTCTTAGGGCACCACTCCAGATGAGAGTGATTGCTGAAAAATGTTAGATAAAATCACACTTGTGACAATTTTAGTGTTCTTCAATATTTTTGTGTTAATGCCATCTATACCCATTGATGAAGTAAGCTTTAACGAGTCGATTATCTTGGAAGTACCATTGGCATGAAATACGATTTTTGACATGATCGGGTGGCATACAGGAAGGACAGGGGGAAGGTCACCGCCAGGTTCTGTGGTGAATACAGAGCAGAAGGTTTCATTTAATACATGCGAAGTGTAGTGTTCAGGAATTGAAACATTTTGTTCGTCGCGTAGTGTAATGTTCGATGAAGGGGTAATAGATGATGGGTAATTGTTTTCCAAAATTGCTTAGGATTTTTTCGGAGCATATCAGGTAAGGTAGAAGAATAGAAAGAACGCTTGGCTTTAGCTGCGAGAGAATCAAACAGCTTTTCGGTTGCCTTGTATTTGTCCCACGCGTACTGGCTGTCTGAATGCTTAGCGGAGCGGAACTGGTGCTTTTTTTTATTTTTAAGACGTTTTAGTGAGGCCTTGAACCATAGGGATGTTGACCTTATGGTTAAGGTGACGGTGGGAGCGTGAACTTTTATCAGGTGCTGTAGTTTGGTTTTAAATAGGTGCCAGTTTGTTTCGACAGTGCGCATAAAATATCGGTTAGAAAGAATTCAGAGAAAGCTGTTAGTTTATCGTTTATAGCTCTGTAGTTGCCCTTATCGTATAATGTGATTGTTCTCTTAATTTTCTTCGAATTAGGTAAGTAGCACTGAAAGGTTGTCTGAAGAACAGAGTGATCGCTAATGGCAGTTAAATATAACACTGTGCTAAAATTATCAGGGTGAGACGTAAGCAATAGGTCTAGAATGTTGAAGGAGTGTTCTGTTTGTTGAGTAGGTTTAGAGATAAGTTGTGATAAGCCGAATGTTAAACAAGAGTTTAAGAAGTTACTTTCAGCGTTGTGTTTTGATGCAGTTAGTGCTACATTTGACCATGTTATTCCGGGGAAATTGAAGTCACCAAATAAAATAATTGGGGCGTTTGGAAATGCAGTTGTGGCAGAATAAAAGGCACCATGGAAATGTTTTGTGAAAGACGTATTGGCTTGAGGTGGGCGGTAACACACTCCGATTACAACAGGTGGATTAGACGCTTGGCAATGCACAAAAAAGATTTCTAAGGGAGAGGGTACATCAACTATGGAGCACAGAACACGGTTATGGGCGGCCATCATGACACCACCACCACGTTTATTTTCTCGGTTGCGCCGAAAAATTACAAAATCAGGGAAACAGCACTGTAGTTCGGTGTTGGAAAAGGATGAATTCGGCCAAGTTTCGGTTAGAACTATAAAACTGCAGTCAGTCGTATCTGTTATGTGTGAAAGTGAGTCGCGTTAGGGCAGGATACTTCTTATGTTCGTATATACGAAAGACAGAGCTGTGCGTGGAAATTCTCGCTGAGAAGAGTCATGTGATTTCTACCGTGGCTGTCGAATGACCTTCTGCTCAGTAGAATCAAAAAGGTAAGTAGTGTTATCGAGTATAAGTTTATCATAACGCAGCTTGAAAGGCTTGCGTTGAGTTCTACTGAATTCGACTAGCTTTTTGCGGGCAAGGCGAGTAGCTGGCGAGAAATCTGCTGTAATCCTGTAGTTGGTGCCCTTGAGTCGCGCGCTTCTTGAAAATACGCCCTCCTTATCTTTGAAATGGAAAAATCGGACAATAATGGGTCGATTGTGGTTTGGTTGAAAGCGGCCAATTCTGTGAGCGCGCTCTATGTCTCTTGGTTGCAGAGAAGGTTCAAGGCTCGCGCTGCAGAAATCAATTATTGACTTCTCCGATTGCTCCCATGTTTCATGTTCATTGTCTTTTAGCCAAATAAACACTAGATTTGAGCGTCTAGCCCTATCTTCGATTGATTGATTGATATATGGGGCTTAACGTCCCAAAACCACTATATGATTATGAGAGACGCCGTAGTGGAGGGCTCCGGAAATTTAGACCACCTGGGGTTCTTTAACGTGCACCCAAATCTGAGCACACGGGCCTACAACATAGCCCTATCTTCGGAGTCGTCTAGTCTGGTAGCCGAATTTGCAAACATCTTGGTGCTTTGCTCTGCCATGCCTCGAACTTCATGGATTTGTTCTTTGACTAAGGCGATCGAAGAACAAACGTCCTCTATTTCCCCTAGTCTTTTCTTTATATCGTCGAGAGCTTTGTCATTTTCTGACAAGTTTAAGTGGATTGATTTCATTTCATGTAAGAGTGTTGCTTGTCCGCTCTGAATTGCGCTCAGCACTGACATTATGTCATCGGATGGCTGTGATGAAGCGGATCGAGTGTTGGGACCGGGGTTTCACTCAATATCGCCTGCTAGAAGCAATAGGTTAAGAATAACATGAGTACACTCACAAATCATGGCAATGCAACACCGTGGGCTTGGCAGCACGACTAATGCCATGTATCGGGTACAGCGGGTGAAGAGAGAATATCAACATGTTACCTGCACGAAAGGCAAGCGGATCGCGTGAGCGTGAGGCGTTGCTGACATGCTGCCAAGCCCACTGGAAGCAGGTGACGTTTTGTCAGGCCTCATATAGTGCTGCTGTGACGTCAGAGTGCTCGACGTAGCGGTGAACATCCACAAAAGGAAAGGGCTTGAGGCAGCTGAGCGATGACGTAGGCAGGGGTGTGCTTGCGAAGATCATCATGCACACGCCGCTCGTTTTTGGAGCCAGGATCTTGTTGAACGAAGACTGTCGTAGTTGAAGGATGCAGCAGCTGGTGGCCCACGAACATCGGGTCTCCATCGGCTACGCAGGACGGCCCGTGGAAGGATGTCAGCAGGCACATCAGGGTGAATGACTGCACAAAAGGCAAGCGGATCGCGTGAGCGTGAGGCATTGCTGACATGCTGCCAAGCCCACTGGCTGTTTTTGCTGTTTTTGTGAACTCCTCTTGTGGGTGGTATTATAATAAATTTGTTTTAGAGACGTTCTTCAGAGGACAAAGCTTTCTTCAGAAGACAATTGCCCAACTGGATGAACTATACGGTTCATGCAAATGTATATGCTTCACTGCAAACTTACAAAAATTTATAAGTGTGTATAAGCGGTAAAGGTTCACTTGGCTCTACCATGTATTAAATTTATGAGCATATATTGCAGCAGACTCTTTTGAGCAGAAAGAGGTAGAAATTATGCTTTGATCTGTGCTACAAATTTTAGCAAAAAAGATATTTTCAGCGAATGTGACAACGAAGTAAACAATCTCAACCATTCACAAGGTCAACAATTCGACTTGCACATCTCATTTGCTGTGCAAGACAAAAAGCCTTATGATATGACAAAAACTGTAACGCATGCAAAAGAAACAGGCTATGATCAGATGCAAAGCAGCGCATTTTCACTGACCGGTGAACACGCGCACACTGTGCAAGATTATTCCGTTTCCGTAGGCAGATTCTGAGTGATTTGCTGGCGTTGAATTTTCGCGCTGGAGGCTGCGAAGCCGGACGTTCGTGAAGTGCAGTAGCTGGCATGCTTCACAGACTTTAGACACGTTGGCTTCACCGTAGTGGCTGGTAAAGTCTGACACACAAGCTCGCATTGATATATCAAAGCTGAATTAAAACGAAGCTTCGCAATGCCGACACAGAACACCTACCAGTTTACAACCTACCAGACGGCGATCGACAAAAATTACCACGGCTAACCACGGACTATTTGAACAATTTAAGCGACAGAAACACAATTAATGCCATTGGGCTGCTGCTTTTCGAGCTCAGGATAATCTCAATACTTCGACTAAAACGACCATCGTTTTTGTATTATTAGTAAAGTAAGAGACAAATATTTAATTCAATTTGTATGAAAAACAACGTAGTAACAACTCTTTTAACAGTTTTTTTATACAACCTGAAATAATTTCAGCCGAGTTGAGCACCCCTAACAGCGAAAACGCACATTTCTTATCCTTCTGCTAAACGACGAGTTAGTAGTTCCACTATACGCGCAAATGACGAAACTTACCGTGGTCGATTTTTTTCGCCCTCTATGGCCAGCGCTGCAACTTGAGAGTTTCCGGGGCCTGATTCGGCGATCAAGATTCCACCACCCTTTCAGTTTCAGTTTCGGTATCATTGTCAATTGAAAAATTGTATTTGTGTTGCTAGAAATAGCTTAAATACACGTGATAACGCCGGCATACGCAAATGCAATATCGTATATGCTTGTATATATATCTGTCAATAAAATTGAGCACACATTATTAGTAATTCAGCAAACTGTCTGGAACAGTTTTTTTTTAAGTTGTTCAGGTGACGTTTGCCTTTGACTTGTGATCGCAGGCGCGCCTAAGTTTATTCTTAAGGGGCGGGGGTAACGGACGGTGAAGGTAGATTCATCACAGTGTCCCCCTTGCTAGTAAGTCAATAAAAAGGGTAGACTTTGTGCCACCCTCGCCTTCCCCCCTCCCGCACACGGTGATGATTGCCATGTAATAGCGCACATCATGCATTCATGAACGTTTTTTTATTTCTTCAGCCTTTACTGCATTTGTGAATACATCTCCCTTGTTGTCTGTAGCGAAAGCCACCGCTTCTAATGTTTAGCTGCAGAGCCAATGTTTTTATGCATTATTAAGCGAGTATGTCGTGAATCATGTGGTTCATTACTTAACGCGTGATACCACTTGACGCGTTTTGCTCTATCGCATGACGTTTAAATTGTATTTCCATCGCGATTAAGCGCATGATACAAAATTTAAATGGCCATGATTGCTTTTCCGAGTGTTGTATACGGTGTTCAAAAGACACGAAAACTTGTTCATCTCGGTGTACACGTCGTCCGCATAGGAAATGTAATACTCAAAGTCGCATGAATTTTTCAGGCGTGTTCCTTAGTTGATGTGAGATCACCGCTCGTGCAACATGATCAGAAAGTTGTGACATAGCTACCGGCTCCAGTAACTCAGCAGAAGTGTGTTTGCAGTGAAGTACGGGCAAATAGAATAAGTCTGCTGCATCCCCATTTCACGAATGCTGCCACGCACGCAACGCGCCCATCTACATAAATGTCTTTAAATAATTTTATGTCATTATAGTTCTTTCATGACGTTGGAACAATCTGAGATAGCGCTATTAGAATACTAAAGGTAACAGCTGGATTAACGTAAATACCCCGCAGGGGCGTCTGCGAAAGCACGCGTTTGAAGTGTAGCGACACCATGAATCTGAGGTAACGGGGGGTTTCGACTTCTCCCACGCCTAGCCGTGCGTGGCTAAGCCATGCCCGAAGAAAAGGGGATCCTGGGGGTTTAGCGGACACCGGGTGATATGATCTTTAAGGCCCCCCCTGCAGAGGCAACACACCCCTTTGGCCCCGGCTTCACGTAGACGGCACCCCTGGGCTGACCCACCCACGGGAAATCGGCAGTCGCCTTTTCCTATCTCTTTCTCTCCTCGTCTTCGTCTTTATCTCTCAATTTATGTCTTTCCTGTCATCTTGTATCTTCCGTCTACTTCCATTTTGTTTTCTGGCGGCGAGGGTTAACCCTGGTAGGTGCCCAACATTGGGAAACTATACTTGGTTATAGCAGCGATGTATGGCTTACGCCTTCAATTGTTCTACCTTATAGCGTCCCCTTGTTGGGCTCAGTGGTGGGTGGTCACCATCGCCAAGGAACTTCAAATGCTTCTCATGGCAAAACCTTCCCCCTATGAATGATTGGTCCCTAAAAAGGAACTGCACCAACGAAAGCTCCAAACGCACCCAAAGTGATTGTGACCACTTACTACACTTTTTGGTCATACACTCTCTTACAGACAACGAGTCTGTTGCAGAATTGTCGCTCTTCCTGATAGCCAGACCTCTTAAAAACCTAATAGGACAAAATATGATGCAAAGAAGCTGTCATCTGGTGATCTTCTTGTTGAAGTGACCCAAAAGGCCAATCAACCACTCTCCTGAAACAAAAGCAGTTTGCACACATGAACGCGTCTGTCACCCCCGCCACCGCAGTAACACTATCCAAGGTGTCATTTCAGAATGCGATATTATGCGAGAAACAAAAAATGACCTCCTTGAGAGCTTCCGAGAGCTGGGCGTAATTGCCATACGTCGAATCACAATCAGACGCTAAGGTGGAGAAGTGGTAGCCCCGCATATAGTATTAACCTTTGACCGCTCCATCATGCCCGAATCGGTGAAAGTGGCATTGCTGCATTGTAAAGTTCATCCTTATATACCTAACCCCAGAAGGTTCTTCAAGTGCCAGAAATACGGACATGGATCAAACACCTGCTGCGGAAAACTAACATGTGCGAAAAGGGTGACCGTGAGCACCCAACCGAGAACTGCACTTCGAACCAAACAGAATGTGCTAATTGTCACGGGCCGCGTTCCGCGTACTCGCACTCATGTGAAGCGTTCAAGAAAGAAAAGACTGTAATTCACACCAATGTTACAGAAAATATCACATTCTCGGAAGCCTGGAGGAAGTTATCCCTTTTTTTCGGGAGATCATACGCTGACGCAGCCCGTCGGAGAGCCGGGCGCCGTCTAGTGACGGTGGTCACGCAATACAGCTTTGCCGATGCGTGAACAACTCTTCCCCCTGCCAAGTAGCCACCGGCTGCACCAACCTTTCACGTCCTGGAGGTGAAACTTCATCAGACCCCAGGGACCACACAGTCAACTGAGACACCTGTCTCTTCTGACAAACCTCCATTAGCTTCCAAGGGTCCACCGGAGGCAACGGAAGTGACACCAGGATCCTCAGCGTCTAAGATGCTGACGGAATCCCCCCAAGTGTGGCGGGGCTCCATAAATTGCCTCAGTGGAAAGAGACACCCTCCAGTGAAGCCACCTGATAAAGGTAGCGAAAGGTGAATAAAAATTCATAAAAATGGCTGCCGAAAGTATTCACTGGAATTGCCGAGGCTTACTTAAGAACTTAGATGACATCTATGAAATACTTGCACAACACCAACTAAACACAAATTGCTTACAGGAAGAACACCTAAAACCCACACACACACTTCCATTTTAAAAAGATATGTGGTATACTGAAAGGACAAACAGGGCACTGCCCACCCATCTGGCGGTGTCGCTATAGTGGTGCAGAAAGCAGTTCTGTCTCAAAGCCTCACTCTGGTTCCTGTCATAGAAGCAGTGGTAATACAAGCTCGAATTTTTGGACGAATAACAACCGTGGGTTCACTATACATCCTTCCGGACTACCAACTATCTACTAAAGAATTTGAAACACTCATCGACCAACTTCCACATCCATTTCCGTTGGTTACAGAAATACTTCGGACTCCTGTATATTTATTAAAAAGGAAACAACATACTTTAACATAGCGCACAGCTCACACACAGCAATTTATCTTGCTATCGAATCTCTATCAGTCTTGGCGTGCACTGAGTGAGCTGTAATTCATAACCTCCAAGGAAGTGATCATTTTCCTGTCTGTCTGGCACACAGAGGAAGTGTGAGTATGATGGCTGCGAATGTAACCAGCTTCAGAGAACAGGATGCGAACTGGACAAAATTCCGAAAACTCTCAAAACTATCATGCTCTTCAATCAAAAAACCTAGATATTGATGAATGTGAAGCGTTGTTCACACTGCACTTTATACATGCCGCAGAGCAATCCATCCCACATATATATAAAAACACACGGAACAAAAGACGACCTTGGTGGAACGCTGAGTGCAAAAATGCTCGTGACAATCAAAACAAAGCATGGCCAAAATTCTGCAGTTATCCTACAGTCGAAAAATTGATGAATTTTAAGCGTGCAAAAGCGAACGGTAGGCGTGTCCGACGAGAGTCTAAACGACAGAGCTGGCAATCGTGCCTTTCATCGGTGATCTCTTACACTGACACACATAAGGTCTATAACAGAGTAAGAGCACTCCAAGGGTACAGAACTCATCTAGTGCCCCTTGTTAGTACTTCTGGTGATACACTGGAACACCAGGCAGATGCCTGAGGCAGATGCACTTTGAGTATATTTTCAGCTCGGCACATTATACAGACTACTTTAGGCGGTACATACTTGCCGAATAACATAAACTTATTCTTGATGAAAGGCCATCTGCAGGCGGGAACAATGCCCCCTTTATTATAGGTGAACTAAAGGCAGCACTGGCAATGTGTGGCTGCTCAGCAGCAGGCTCGGACAGGATTACTTACGGCATGCTGAAACACCTAAACGAAGAAACTGTTGACGTCATTTTCACTCTTTTCAACAATGTATGGTCCTCTGGGCGTCTACTCATGACCTGGAAAAAGGCAGTGATCATACCCATCCTTAAACAAGGAAAAGAAGTCACACTTGCAGCTAGTTACTGGCCTATTGCGCTGACCAGCTGTTTGGGCAAGGTGTTCGAAAAAATTGTTAATCTCCGCCTGATGTATTACCTCGAATACAATGTCTTCCTTGACCATCAGCAAGCTGGATTCAGGTCTGGCCGTTTGACAGCTGACCAGCTGGTAGCATTTGAATTCTATGCCAGGGATGCCTGCATTCATAAACAGCATTGCCTATCTGTACTTTTTAACTTAGAAAAGGCTTACGACACGACATGTTGTCATGGCGTTCTCCGTGACCAGCGATCTTCTGGAGTGTCTAGAAATATGCTGAATACTATTGAAAGCTACCTTTCTGACCGTAAATTTGTGGTTCGTGTTCGTAATGCCTTGTCAAAGTGGTTTAAAGCAAGAAAATGGCGCGCCCAAGGCGGTAATAGCTGCACACTGTTCATCGTAAAACTGAACTCCATAAGCAGTATCCTACCTAAAACAATCTCCTACTCTGTATATGTGGTTGACATCCATATCAGCTTCAAATAGTGCAACCTAGCCGTCTGTGAACGTCAGAATCAGTTGGCAGTAAATAAGTTCTCAAGTTGGGCAGACAAAAAAGGTTTTAAGTTTAACTGTGACAAGACTGTTTGCGTACACTTTTCAAAACTACGTGGCATAAGGCAGTCTCCCAACATCTCAAATATTGGACAAACTATAGCTACTAAAAGAGGTGACAAATTTGTAGGTATTGTGGTTTATGAAAGCTCAGCTTTATTGCACATATCAAACAGCTGCGACTTAAATGCTTGAAAG
Source organism: Rhipicephalus annulatus (assembly GCA_013436015.1). Lineage (NCBI taxonomy): Eukaryota > Metazoa > Arthropoda > Arachnida > Ixodida > Ixodidae > Rhipicephalus > Rhipicephalus annulatus. Next base: position 112,490 of record WOVY01009338.1, read on the forward strand.
CCCTAAACCTGCTCAAGATTCTCTCACATCAGTCATGGGGCACAGACCGTGACTGTCTATTGAACCTTCTCAACAGTGTAGTGCTATCACGTATCGATTATGGCTCGGTGGTTTACAAGTCAGCGTGAAGACCTGCACTGAAGATGCTTGACCCAGTGCACCACCTTAGGCTTCGGCTGGCCAGCGGTGCTTTGCGAACCAGCCCAACAGCCTGCCTGTATGTTGAGACAAACTGGTGGTCACTAGAACGGCGACGTCAGTTCACAAGTGTAACGTATGCCACCAAGGTGCTTTCCCTTGTCGACCACCCTGCTCGTGCGCTATTGCAGGATACATCAAACGCCCAGCTGTTTTTGAGGCGATCATCAGCTACGCCACCGTATCCCCTCCGAGTGGCCTCACACTTGAAAAATATGCACATACCGGTGTCCAATCTTCAACTAACCTCTCTCAAGGTTACTGTGGTGCCGTGGGAAATGCAGGCTATCGATTGTGACTTGTCATTCCTTGAGGTAGGAAAAAATGGCCCCCCAGTCTCAATTGATCAACAATTCAAGTACCTGCAGGTCAAATACAGGTGTGCTGAGTATTATACAGATGCCTTTAAGTCCGCCAGTCACATGTGCGGCACAAGGTCCCGCTTTCCCTGAACGAACATACCAGCATATTTACTGCAGAAAGCTATGGCATGCTTTTAGCTGTAAGGCACATTTTAAAGGAGAAAGAACCAGCCTCAATCTTATACACAGATTTCCTCAGCGCAGTAACTGCGTTGTCTTCCACTAAGATACTCGAAACCCAGTTACTAATACACTTATAAAATGCATCGTGTCAGCTCGCAAATCCAAGATCAAAATCACGCTATGCTAGATTCCCGGACACTGCAACATATCTGGGAATGAGCTAGCGGACAAACTTGCGAAGTCAGCTTAACTCCGCTAATCAGTTGACGTAAACAACATCCCATATACGGACCTCAGGCCACTCATCAGAAGCCGAATGCGTAGACAATGGCAAGAAGAATAGAGCGAAGCAAATGTAAACAAACTGCACTTAGTAAAACCAAGAATAAAAAGATATGTGACTGAAAAACGTAACTAGAACCAAGAGCTTGCACTGTGCCGACTGAGGATGAGTCATACACATGCAACACACTCGCACCTTTCAAACAACTCTCCAGCACCACATTGTGCAAAATGTGGTGATGCGCTGTCTGTCGTTCACGTACTAATTATCTGTCCGTACCTCGAACCAAAACGACTGTGTCACTTCCCAAAGCTGTACAAATGCCGCATTCCACCTCACCCGACTTTTTTTCTTGGAGACGATCTCTTGTTCCCCACAAAAGTGGTCTTTTTTAGCTAGTGTAGGCTTACTACATTCCATGACATATTCTCACTAATCTCAGCCTCCTTTTAATCATGGGGGAACCACTGAGACTTTTTTTATTAAATGTCATGCAGCACGCACTGCTTGTCCTGACAATGACTGTTGCAGACACTGCATGACTCTGTAAAACCCATAAGCATAGCCCGTTTTAAACCCAACACACGTAGTCACTGCACCTAAGTTTAAACCCTATGCTCCACTCTTTTATTCTTGCGACCTTGGGTAGACTTTATATAATCAAATCGAAAAAAACCATGTGTTTTGGCGCTCTTTGGCCTGAGTTGCCCTTGCGCCAATGAAATCTACCATCATCATCGATAAACGTGAATACGTTATTTGATGGTGTTTTGCAGTCGCAAAGCGAGTCGGACGTGAAACTTGGACCTGTATTTACAAATAACCCTTTTCTTGCAAGTAAAGGCAGCCTTTAATATAAGAAATTTTAGGTAGAGGCAAACGAAGAAGACCTATGTAAAATCCACCTCAGGGCCTTTGAAGGGCATCTAACAAAGGGCGTTCTTGTCCGTGTAATCATAGTATGACCAAGGGCGTGGTATGACAGTCATGGCAGCAAATCTACGCACGTTTTTAAGCTTGAATCATTCACTATAGCACGCATAACTTATCCGCACATAAAAAGGCTAAAAACTGCACGTTTAAATTGCCAAAAACAAGCACGGCAACAACAAAGAAGAAGGTTTCCTGTTGCTGAATTTTGTTGACAACTTTTTTTTTCTGCTCAACACTAGCCGTCAGAATAACATGCCTCCCAAATTTCACGTCGTTTGCACGTGCTTTGGTGTGGTTGTGCGCTTGTGAGCGAGATCTCGGTGAAGAGCAGAGTGCGCAGACTCCTAGTATAGGTTGGGGGTCTTGCAGGTTTTCCCTCATTCTGCTAGCGTCACGAGGCGGATTCCCAGTATTGTCCTCGTGCGTTGTGTTGTGTGGCCGTGTTCTAGCGGTCCCCAAAAGAGTGACGGCGGTAGAGCAACGGACAGTGTGTTCAAACCGAAGTGAATGCGCGTGAATGGTGTGTGCATGTGGGGTGAATAACTTCTTCTAATTGTGTTGTAATTCAGTTTTACCATAATTAATTGGTAAGGTTCTGGGGTTTCCATACGTGTGTTTACTTTGGCTGGTGTTAGCACATTTGCCGTTGAATCTTTGCACGTACCAACGTACAACAGTTGAGATTCTTGGATTATTTCAAAGAATGGAGAAGGCTGATCAAACTGAATATGTGTTTACGACAGCGAGGTGAGCGCCATTTTAGCAAATTCATATTTCCGGACATCGAAGACAGTGGCAAATCGTCAAATATTACTGAAGCTCGATCCTTCATATGTATTCTAAATGTGTCGCAAGGGTGCCAGCTTCGTGGCCTTGTCACGCGTGGAATGTGCCCTCGATGGAAAAGGTCAAGTGTGATAGCTCACCTAATGCTTCGGAGCGTGTTAATATAAAAATTAGTATTGTGGTGGATATTGTTGTTTGTGCACAGATACGCAAATCGACATGCAGGCTTACCCCTAGGTACCTCGAAAACTACCTTACAGGTAACCCTTTTCGCAAATTCGTCTAAAGGCGGCTGTTGCAGATAAATTCTTCAAACGAATACGCCTTAAAGAGCTGAGGAAGTAATACTAGATGTATGTGATCTAGCGAGTGCGTATTTAGATTGCGCCAGTGCATCGTAATCGTCACTGTACATCCGAGAAACCAATGTGTTCGCTTTACATTAAGTCACTTGTAACTGTGGTGCGCAGCAATATGAATCAATAGACATCATCTCTTTGGTTTATTACGCCAAGCGTGTAGGCGACGCCAAACCTCATTTTAAAAGTGTTCCATTTTGTCACTCATGTTTTATTTGATTAGTTCAGTCAAGTTTTTGTGTAGCCCGATCGTTCATTGGTTGATGATGTGTGGTGTTTTATGGCGCAAGGGCCAATTGATGGCCAAAGAGCGCCATTTCAATGAGTATAGAGATGCGGACAATCTTATGTTGCGTGGCTGTATAGGGGCCTTGAAATTCCTCGCGATAATGCGGGTAAAAACATAAGTATTAAAGACATGACAGTCGCGTGATATGCATATTAAAAAGGGTGACAAAGGTTTTGATAATAAAAACATGTAAAAATATTTGGCACTAGCACACTTGCCTCATCAGTGCCCTTGTGTCCAAGGGCTGCGAGGCAAGTGCTTTTAAATGTAATCACAGCAGCAGCGACCTCTCTTGAGAGGTCACGCTACGCAGTGCCTGGGTATAATACATGGTAAAAATTAACATCTTTTAAAAAAAGCTAACAGTGATTTATGGGTGAAAAGTGGTTCCCTACCGACAAACATTGCAGGGTGTAAAGGTTTATGTTGTCGGTAGGGTAATGGGAAGTGTTGTCTTCTTAGAGTGTCTAACTGTTTACATTGGATTAAAACGTGAAGAACTGTTAAAGCCTCACCACATTTATCACACAATGGTGGATCACCACCGGATAAAAGATGTGTGTGTGTGTCGTGTATGTGTGCCCTATCCTGAGTCTTGTTAGTGTTACCTCTGTTAGACGTGATTTTGATACTGGTGGCCAATGGCCCAGGTTTGGCTTGATAACGTGTAGTTTGTTTTGTGTGTGTGTATCCCACTTGCTCCGCCAGTAGTCCCTGAGGTTTAGTTTGAAAGACGGCTTAAGATCAAGGGCCGGGATTGATATGATTGTAATGGCGGTGCTCTCATGGACGGATGCAGCGAGCGGATCCGCCCTCACGTTGCCTTAGATCTCACGGTGCCCTGGCACCCAGCACACTAGAACATGTTGTTTGTGCGTGTAGAGTGTGCACAAAATGGAGTAAAGTGAGACAAGGACTGGGTTTTTTTGTTTTTTAAGACTGTGCAGAGCCGTTACCACACTGAGGGAGTCTGTATAAATTACTGCTTTTTGTATTTGTATGTTCGGATATGGGTTTGATGTGTTTAGCTGCCACCAGTATCGCGTAAGCTTCAGCTGTGAAGATACTTGTGCGTGGATGTAGAGGGCCAGCATCCGAAATGGATGGGCCGACAGCAGCGTACGACACAGAGGAGTTAGTCTTGGAGGCATGTGTGAAGAACTCAGGACATGTGTACTTGTGTTGAAGTTCCAGAAAGTATGTTCGGATATGGGCAATAGGTGCATGTTTTGTAACCTCTAGGAAAGACACATCGCAGTCTATAGTCTGCCACTGCCACGGTGGCGGGTATGCTACAGGAGCCATTAAACTGTGTTCAAGTGACACTTCAGTTTCTTCAGCTAGACACTTCAGGCGAATTGAGAAGGGCTGCCTTATCGAAGGCCTGTTTTGAAACAGAGTTGAGCTCGACAAATCATTAATTGTAGAGTATGAGGGGTGCTTCTTGTCTGCTTTCACCTTAAGGAAATAAACAAAGGACATGTAAGTTCTCTGCAGATGAAGCGACCACTCATTTGACTCAACATAAAGGCTTTCTACGGGGCTGGTGCGAAAAGCACCCGTAGAAAGGCGGATGCCCAAATGGTGCATGGAGTCAAGCATCTTCAAGGCACTTTGAGTGGCAGATTGATAGACAACGGCCCCATAATCTAAGCGGGTACGAATAAGGCTTCTATAGAGGTTCATGAGGCATAGCCTATCACTACCCCACGTAGTACGTGACAACACTTTTATAACATTCATGGCTTTTAAACATTTTGTTTTTAAATACTTGATGTGCGGTACGAAGGTCAACTTGTTGTCCAAGATTAAGCCTAAGAATTTATGCTCGGCTTTGACGGACAGACGTTGCCCGTTCAGCCGAATGTCAGGTTCCGAGTACATGCCTCTCTTTCGAGAGAACAAGACACACGTGCTTTTTTGTGGGTTAAGTCGAAATCCGTTTTCGTCTGCCCAATTGGAGACCTTATTTAAACCCATCTGAACCTGCCGCTCAAACATGGCTAAGTTGCATGACTTGAAGCCAAGCTGAACGTCGTCGACATATGTACAATAGAACATCATGCGGGGAATGGACAAGTGCAAAGAATTCATTTTGATGATAAAAAGTGTGCAACTAAGCACACCACCTTGTGGCACGCCTGTTTCCTGGACAAATGTTTAGGAGAGCACACTGCCTAGACGGACACGAAATGTCTGGTTTGACAGGTAACTTTCGATTATATGAAACATTCTTCCGCGCACACCAAGGTGGGACAGGTCTCTTAGAATTCCGAAACGCCATGTTGTATCATACGCCTTTTCGATATCGAGGAACACAGAGAGAAAATATTGTTTATGGACGAAGGCGTCTCTTATCTGTGCCTCGATACGAACGAGGTGGTCTGTGGTGGATCTACTTTCTCGAAACCCGCACTGAAATGGGTCGAGCAAATTGTTTGTTTCAAGAATATGTAGAAGTCGGCAGTTTATCATTTTTTCAAATACTTTGCACAAGCAGCTTTTAAGTACCATAGGCCTATAACTTGAAGCTAAAGAAGGGTCCTTGCCCTCTTTCAAAATGGGAATAATAATAGCCTCTTTCCAGGAGGTAGGGATAGTGCCAGAAAACCAGATAGCATTGTATAAACAAAGTAAGGTTTTTCGTGTTTCGGCTGGTAGGTTTTTTAACATTTCATACACCACACGGTCAGAACCTGGGGCAGAAGTACTGCAAGAGTTTAGAGATGTTCGGAGCTCAGCTAGACTGAAAGCTTGGTTATATGCCTCGTATCTAGTGGATTTATGTTCTAGTTTCTGCTTTTCTATTCTTGTTCTGTATTTTTGGAAAGTGTCAGTATAGTGGGATGAGCTGGATACCCGTTCAAAGTGTGCACCGAGGAAGTTTGCCTGATCTTCCAAGGTATCACCCTGAGTGTTTACGAGTGGAAGTGTGTGTACTTTTTTTCCTGCTATCCTACCGACCATGTTCCAGACTTTAGCCTCCTGTGTGTATGAAGTGATCCCTGACAAAAACTTCTGCCAGCTTTCTCTTCTGGTCTGCCGACGCGTTCTCCTGCCTTGAGACTTTATTTTCTTAAAGCTCTCAAGGTTTTCCGCTGTCGGCGAGTTGCGCAGCAACCTCCATGCCCTGTTCTGTTCCTTTCGCGCATTACGACACTCTGTGTTCCCCCATGGGACGTGTCGCTTGCCGGGCTGTCCAGATGTTTGTGGGATGCATTTGGCTGCTTTGTTAATAAGGAGAGCTGTGAAGTACTGCACAGCTTCATCTATGCTTAGCGTACATATGTCAGTCCAAGATAAGTGAGCTTTGTTATGAAACTGTTCCCAGTCGGCTTTGTTTATAAGCCATTTGGGAACTCGTGGAGGATATTCGTATGATGTTTGTGTACTCAAAATGACAGGAAAATGGTCGCTTCCGTAGGGATTATTTAGAACTTTCCATTGGAGTAATGGTACAAGTGATGGAGATGCGATGCTGAGATATATGGAAGAGTAGGTTTTGTTGGCAAGGTTATAATATGTTGCCTCTTTCCTATTCAACAGACAGGCACCGGAGGAAAAAAGAAACTGTTCAATGAGACGACCTCGTGCGTTGCAGCGAGAATCACCCCATAGACTGCTATGAGCATTCAGGTCACCAAGGACCAGATAAGGTTCGGGTAGTTCGTCTATTAAGGACTCGAATTCTCGTTTTCCAAGACGGTGGTGTGGGGGTATGTACAGAGAGCAGATGGTGACGAGCTTGTTGAAAAGAACTGCTCGAATAGCCACTGCCTCTAGTGTTGTTTGCACTGGTAAATGTGTGCATGCTACTTTTTGATTAACAATAATGGCTACACCGCCGGATGATGCCGCAGCATCATCTCTGTCCTTTCGGAAGAGAACATACCGACGCAAAAAATTCGTGTTTTTAGAATTGAAATGAGTTTCCTGTACACACAGCACTTTCGGCGAATGTTTGCAAAAGAGCTATTGAACATCATCGAGGTTTCTGAGGAGTCCTCTGACGTTCCAATGTATTATTTGTGTTGCCATATTGGAGGTAACGTAGTGCTGTGTGTAAGGAACAATGGGTGTGTCTGCTTCTTAAGCTAAGCGTTAAGACTCAAAGAACAGGGCCATCGCCGGGCCCCGTTATTGGCTTTTTATTTAGTTTGGCGCGCTCCAGGGAGCTACGCCGATCTTTCTGCACCAGGGGTGCCGTGGTGTCCATTGCCTCCTCAGAGGCACTGCATGCCCGCATTTGCGAGCTGATGTTTTGGGCTTGGGACCTCGCCTGGTGAGACGAGGCCTTCATATCGGCCGACCCTGGGGTCTCCTTCACCTCGGGGGGCGAAACCTTCGGTCCTTTTGGGCTAGAGGTCGAAGGAACCTCCTTTGGTGCTGGGATACCCTGGCCGCTGCAAGAGCTTGCAGCGGCCTTGGTTGTCGCCGTGGGGACGAGTGGCAGGGCAGCCTTGGCTGTTCCCGCCGTGGATGGGGGCATTGGCGACCGCCTGGGCACACTGTGCCTGGCATGGGCAGTTGCCGCAGGCCGTTGTAGTGCTGCCCCCTGTTGCACTACATCGGAAAACGATGGTTTGTTTGTGAAAAGCCCAGATACTTGTTGACGGGCTTCTCGGAAAGTAATGTTTTGTGTGATTTTGATCGTAACAATTTCTTTTTCCTTTTTCCATGTTGGACAGGTTCTGGAGTATGCGGGATGGGCACCATCGCAGTTTGCGCAGTGGGCCCTATCCTCCACCTTACACTCGTCTGTAGCGTGTCCTGTGGTGGCACACTTTCCGCAGGTGAGTTGGCCGCGGCAACTCTGAGAGCCGTGACCAAAACGCTGGCATTTGAAGCAACGTCGTGGGTTGGGAATGTAAGGTCTCACATTCAACTTCAAGTATCCTGTTTCGAGATGTTCAGGCAGGGTGCTGGTGCAAAATGTAACAATTATGTGTTTTGTTGGGATTTCCTTCTTATCACGCCTAATTTTGATTCTTTGTACTTGTGTCACCTGCTGGTTCTTCCAGCCCTCGAGGAGCTCACCTTCAGTCAGGTCAAGCAAGTCTAGATCAGATACAACGCCTCGGGAAGTGTTGAGTGAGCGGTGTGGTGTAATTGAGATAGGTATGTTTCCAAACGATTCTAGTTTTGAGAGGTTTTCGTACTGGCTCTGACTTTTTACCTCGAGGAGGAGATCCCCACTGGCCATTCTTGTAGCCTGGTAACCTGGTCCAAGTGTAGTGGTGAGGCATTTGGAAACAACGAAAGGCGAAATAGTTCTGGCGTTCTTTTCAGCGGTTTCACAATGGATTACATGGTAGCGGGGAAAGGTTTCTTTCGGTTTGCTGAAATACTTGCAAAAGTCTTCGGTGCGCCCTCTCTTCGGGAGAGGACTATCGTGCAATGGAGGGAGAGAAGAAAAAGCCATAAACTAAATGTGAGTTCGGCAGCCATGCCAGCCGCCCACCATGGAGCCCAACACGGGGACGTGACAAGTCCTAAATATATATGAGGCATGTCAACGTCAGCTGTACACAGCCGCTATAACCAAATGTATTGTGCCCAAGACAGAGCACATACACAAGGCTAACCCTTGCCGCCAGGAAAAGTCGGAAGTAAATGGAAGAGAGAAGAAGACAGCATAGATTTAAAGACGAGAAAAGACTAAGATGTAGAGAGAGAGAGAAATAGGAAAAGGCGACTACCGATTTCCCCTGGGTGGGTCAGCCCAGGGGTGCCGTCTACGTGAAGCCGGGGCCAAAGGGGTGTGTTGCCTCTGCCGGGGGGCCTTAAAGGTCCAATCACCCAGCATTGGCTCAACCCCCAGGATCCCCTTTTCCCCGGACACGGCAAGGCCACGCACGGCTAGGCGTGGGAGGGAGTTGAAACTCCCCCGTTAGCTCGGGTCCGTGGTGTCGCTACACACCAAACGCCTACTTGCGCAGGCGCCCCTGCGGGGCGTTCATTGGTTCATAATTGAACTTTTCCCACTTACAATTTCATTGAAGATAAATACCTGTAGGTGCGCACAGATAACTCCTGCGCAAAGTACTACATTTAGAGTTGTATCACAACTAATCCAAACTTTTTTTCGAATAAGTACTGCACGTTAAGCATACAGCTGATCACCTAGCAAATATAATAAGTAAAGTACGTGCCAATTGATGCTGGCTCGTTATGTGTTATTATCACATCTACTGCACCAAGCACCCACCCAGCACATCTTCACGTATGCTACCATTCACCAATTTTGCCCACCACGTCTCCCACCAAACACGTCTAAGGTGAGAGACATGGCGGGCATCTACCCAGCACGCCCACTACATCTCCCGGCATTCACCATCCGTGCGTATCCGCCACGTACCCACTATTCCCACCGTGTGTCCACCAACCCGCCTACTTTCCCCAAGTACCCGGCACTCCCACCAAGGTTCCCACGATGCCCACCATTATTCCCACAATGTACACAACATTTCCCCCCATACCCACAAGAATTTTCATTATTTCCATGATATTTTTAATTGTGGGCGATGCTGGAATTGTCAATAGGACGTAAAGCCCTTTTTGGGAACAAGTTCTCGCTTAACGATTGCTGTATTGTAGCCTATGTCCCGGAGCAAGCGAACCTTTCGTCCAAGCAGTCGCCCTTCAACTAGTGGCACCCCATCACTCATGAAAGGTACAGTCTCTTCCCTAACCTCGTTGTGATTACTTGAGCAGCTAGTTTGCTTCCGAACACCCTCCGAGGTTCTGCCCTGACGAGGCCCAGTTGATAGTTCCGTAGATAGACAAGAAGAAGTCGGTTTGTTCTCTGTGCGCTGGGGTCTGTAATTTTCGGCTATGTGTCCGTGTTTACCACACAGCTTGCATTTTAGCCTTTGTTCAGGTGAGCTGCGACAGTCGGAAGTTGAATGGCCCAATCAGTTGCCGGGCATGTACTTGATTTTTGATTTTTGGTACGCTTTATTAGGTTTACTATTCAATTCCCTCATGTTACCGGGATTTGTTTTGATGTTCTGCAACCTCTGTGCTTCTAGGAAGCGCAGAGGTTAACAAGAACTTAACAAGTTAGTCCAGATATTAGCACTTTCGTTTTTTGATGAAATTGACTAGTTTTGGTTGGCACCAGCGTAGAAACTGCTCGGAAATTATATCACCACGTAGTCCTTCGTGCGTTTTCGACACGTTGGCCATGTCGGTCCATGAATAAAAAATAACTCGCTTTCCTTAACACTAACTGCGTTCCGGTTTCGCCATCCACGACTCTTGCGCTCCAAAATGTGTCTTGATAAGCAAGCACAAAACAGATTTGGGTGCACGTTAAAGAACCCCAAATGGTCTAAATTTCTGGAGCCCTCCACTACGGCGTTTTTCATAATCATATTGCCGCGACAGGTTAGCCATATTGCCGCGACATGTCATTAGTTCTGACGGTGTTCGTCCTGATCCAGAAAAGACAGCCGCTGTTCAGAGGTTCCCTACACCCAAAGACAAAAAGTCAGTGCGTCGATTTTTGGGTTTATGTGCCTACTATAGGCGATTTGTGGAAAACTTTTCAAAGATTGCGGAACCTCTTACAAAACTAACGAAAAACGACGTGCCCTTCACATGGGAAAGCGAACAACAGAAAGCTTTTGATGAATTAAGAAAACGGCTACAGGGTTCACCAATACTTGCCCATTTTGATGAGACGGCTGACACTGAAGTCCATACCGATGCCAGCAATGTCGGCCTCGGCGCCATTCTGGTCCAGTGGCAAAATGGTCAAGAGAAAGTGTTAGCCTATGCCAGCCGCAAACTCTCAAAAGCTGAGGCAAACTACTCTGCTACTGAAAAAGAGTGCCTCGCAATCATCTGGGCAATAAGTAAGTTTCGACCCTACCTTTATGGTAGACCGTTCAGAGCTGTCAGTGACCACCATGCTCTATGCTGGCTAGCAAATCTCAAGGATCCGTCAGGTCGACTAGCCAGATGGAGCCTTAGGCTGCAGGAGTATGACATTACGGTCGTATACAAATCTGGAAGGAAACACAGTGATGCCGACTGCCTGTCACGCTCTCCCGTCGATCCAAGTGTACCAGAAGCGGAAGACTTCCCGTTTCTAGGCGTTGTCGACGCATCCGAAATCGCTCAACAACAACGAGATGACCCGGATTTGCTGGCGCTTATACAACACCTGCAGGGTCTCGACGTTCAAGTACCTCGCATATTCTCCAGAGGGCTCTCCACGTTCTGCCTTCGAGGAAGTGTCCTTTACAGGAGGAACTTTGAACCTAATGGCGAAACGTTTTTACTAGTCGTGCCCACAGCCATGCGACAGGAAATTCTTCATGCATGCCACGACGAGCCAACATCCGGCCACATGGGTGTGAGCCGAACATTCGCCAGGATTCGCCTGAAGTACTATTGGCCTAAGTTGCTCGCATCAGTGCAGCACTACGTGAAAACTTGTCGTCAATGTCAACGGCGCAAAACTCCAGCCGTAAAACCAGCCGGCCTTCTCCATCCAATAGACCCTCCGGATGCCCCATTCCAACAAGTTGGCATGGACTTCCTAGGACCTTTCCCGACATCATGTGCAGGCAAGAAATGGATTGTGGTAGCTACGGACTATCTGACCCGTTATGCTGAGACTGACTCTCTGTACAGTGCGACAGCTGCCGAAGTCGCCAAGTTCTTTGTGAACAACATAGTGCTCAGACATGGTGCGCCCATCGTCGTTATTACGGATCGGGGCACAGCATTTACTGCAGACCTTATGCAATGTCTGATGCGCATGACAAATACAGATCACAGAAGAACAACGGCGTATCACCCTCAGTCGAATGGTTAACCGAACGCCTCAACAGAACTCTGACCGACATGCTATCAATGTATGTCGATGTTGAACATAAACAGTGGGATGAAATATTACCCTACGTAACATTCGCATATAATACCGCCGTTCAAGAAACAACCCACGTTGCCCCTTTCGAACTAGTATTCGGCCGAAGAGTGACCACCCCACTGGATGCCATGTTACCCCTACAGGACGAAAACAGCTATCCACCTGACTTAGATGACTTCTTGCAACGAGCCGAAGAAGCACGACAAATGGCAAGATACCGAATACGCCGTCAACAGCGCGTCGACTCTAGTCGGTACAACAAGCGACGCAGTGACGCACTTTATCATCCCGGTGACAAAGTGTGGATATGGATCCCAGTGCGCCGCCGCGGACTCTCTGAAAAGCTTCTTTGTCGATACTTCGGCCCTTATGAAGTACTCAACCGTATCAGCGACGTCACTTATGAAGTCAGATCCGCGGGACACGTGAGCTCAAGACGCCGCAATACCACGGAAGTGGTACACGTAGTCCGCACGAAGCCCTATCATGACAGATCGTCGGAAAACGAGTGAGAGGGCGCATGTATCATTTTACTCTCTCAAGCATCGGGACGATGCGTCTGAGGAGGGGGATAATGCCGCGACAGGTTAGCCACGTCCAAGTAGCCGCCGCAATCATCATGGCAAGAGCACCAGCAAGACCCGGCTGGCATGCGTCACGCGTTCGGGCGCTCCAACAACGAGGAAGAGGAAGTTAGTTGAATCTGTGCCTCTCGTCTACTCGGACTCGACGACGATAGTCATTAGGCTTGTGGGCACGAGTTCGCCCTAATAAAGTTGCTTGTTTTTTAGCCTGTCTGCCTCAGCATCGCTACAATATGGTGGTTTTGGGACGTTAAACCCCACATATCTATTTATCTAGCTAGCGCAGTAAATTTGAACCTCTGCAGTAAGGCTTTCTTCACCTTCTCGTAATCTAGCAAATCGGTGGCAGTCATGCGACTAATCACACTTAAAGCATCTCCGTTAAGCATATGCTCACAGTAAGAGCTCATTTTCTTGCGGCCTATCCTGATCGGTTGCTCCTCGCTTAAATCTCTGCAAGTAAGCTTGGAAGTCCTCACGCTTTTAATCGAATAGGGGAAAATACTTTCCCTCTTCGGAGGTGAAGGAGTGATGTATATGGGCAGAACGTCATTTGGTGCGGCTGTTGCATTACTAGCGCCTTCCTGAAGCTGTAGCTTTAGCTTGAGAATCTCACGCTGTTTCTCGTCAGCTTCGCTGGTGGCATGCCGTTTCGCTGCTTTCTCGTTCCTTTTCTTTGCCTGTTGCGTCTTGATCCACTTGGCGAGTTCGGCAGCTGAAAGCTCTAGCTGGAGCCCTTTAGCAGTGAGCTTGCTCCGCCGCGGTGTTCTAGTGGCTAAGGTTTTCAGCTGCTGGCCGCAGGTCGTGGGATTGAATCTCGGCTGTTGCGACTGTCTTTGCGATGAGGGCGCAAACGTTGCAGGTCCGTGTGCTCAGATTCGGGTGCATGTTAAAGAACCCCAGTTGGTCAAAAATTCTGGAGCCCTAAACTACGGCGTCTCTCATAATCATATGGTGGTTTTGGGACGTTAAAGCCCACATATAAAACAATCAAATCATTTAGCGGTGAGATTCTTTAAGTGATGGGGAAGTCTAGGGTATGGTCGTAGACGAGCGAAACTGTATTCTCTCACTGTATTACGGGCGAATCCTGGCAGACTCGTCTTTTTGTGATGTTATGTTTGGGTTCAGAGTCCACCCAAGAAAGAATGGCGCAGCCCGCAGGTGAACAAGCACACGTAGAACGTATTCACACACACGAAGTCCACAACACAGTTCACGAGAACACTTAAAAAGACCATATCCTGTCTACTATGCGCGAGACTGAAGATGCCCACACGGTTCAGAGCCGACGATGTCACTGAGTCAACGTCGTCCAGCATTCGATGACGTAGCTCGGTAAGTGACGTGGCCACGTAGAGGCGCGGCCGTGGATCCTGGAGTTCCGGCCCACTGGAACTGCTCCGCGAAGACGTGCTTAGCGCCAGGTACTCGTGGCCGAACCCTCGGTGTGACCGTCTGTACAAATCGGCAAAACTTAGCCCGGCCTCGTGCTCAGTCCCTAGACCGCTCTTCCTATCATGGTGGAACAAGCGGGAGTGTTCAGATTGCGCCGAGGCACCAGGAAGTTGGCCTGCAAGTACTCCCATGGATAGGACGCCCAGCAAAAGAGACAGTAATAGCGAAAGTCTTGGTAGTTGTTGGTTCATACTTGGGAAGTGAAAACAGCGCAAAAATATAGACAAGGGCAGGGGAAGAGATGAAACTGCGCTGAACTCGCAAATAAAATTTAATGAAAGACACAGGCATATATATAATGCAGTCGACGCGGTCGCGTGGCAACCCAAAAGGTGTCTGCGAAGCACAGCAAAACAACGTACGAGTCGTGCAAAATCATAGTGAACAGCAACACGTGTGTAACACTCGTAAAAAACCAAAACAAAAAACAAAAACACAACTTCATACTTTCCAAAAACATGCGCAACAGTCCGTATGAAGCAAAAATCACTTGAACATGGCAGCGCTGTGCCCAGGCACCGAACCTCCTTTTCACCAAGGGCCACAGGCGGCTTACTGACACACCTTTCTACCTTTCTTTCAATAAAAAAAACCTCCGTCACTTCCTCAGTGCATTTGTCCCGATGGCCAAACAAACAAGTGGCTTTATCTGCCATAGCTTGGCAGACACAATCCCTACAATTAGCTGGCAAGTGCAACCCTCCAGCAGCCGTTGAACAGGTTAGGTGTTCCTTTAGTCTCACGTTAACGAACCGCTGGGTTTCTCCTAAAAAACCTCTCGCATGACAATGTCAACATATATACAACTCATGATTTACACTGAACACATGTATTTTTTTATTCTCTGGACAGAACGAGCAAGACTTTCGTAACCCCAACTTCTTTTATGGACGCTGGATCGAATAGATTGATTGATATGTGGGGTTCAACGTACCAAAACCACCATATGATTATGAGAGACGCCGTAGTGGAGGGCTCCGGAAATTTCGACCACCTGGGGTTCTTGAGCGTGCACCCCTGGATTGAATAGAGGAAAGCTTTTTGGGAGTAGACAACACTACACGTACCCCATAGTTGAAAAATGTGGCCAGTAGATATGGGGTATGCTATCAGCGTGGTCAGACTGGTCATGTGAGGCGGAAATGTTTCGCGCTCCGTAGGTCACATTCTATGGCAAACAACATGGCGATCACTGCTATTCTAAAGCCTGCCTGAGCTGTGGGATTGTCAGAACACGTCTGAGCGTGTTCACTTGTACAGTATTATCAGAACAAACCTTCTTGGGTTGGGCCTCCTGGTTGTCCACGGAGGACACTCACGGCGTGTTCGATCATAGGTACAAACATGCCACCGAGCCCCGCGTGGTGTATACACAGGAGGAGTGGCGCCTTTAGTTCGAATTTCATGGCGTACTCGAAACACACCAAAGCACGCACCTCGCGAGCGCCCTGGACGTGGCAAACATGGCAGCTGAACGGGTTCGGCGCCTCCCACAAACAAACGCCGCAAGTGGTCCTGTGCTGTGAAACCTGAAGCCTTATCTTCTGGCTCGGTGGCTAGCTCCAAGGAACGTGGCCATCTATGATGTTGATATTGCAACTAATACAAGTTCTGAAAGTATTATTTCCATAGATGCTGGCAGGCTTGCCTGTGCCACTGCTGAGAAGAGGACAAAGATGTGCGTGCAGAGAAAAACGACAAAGACGTATTGCCGTTGTTCGAATCAGTTTGACGTCCTTGTGTGCCATTATATACAGGTTACAGTTACCTTGTAACGTGACGACTGGTGGAGGTGCTGGGTCTATGCACTGTTACCACGAGGAAGACCTCGTCCCCAACATCGACGCCTTGGTAGAAACAGCCAACTTTCGACGCTGTCGGCGGCAACTCGGCCTACCACCCCAATTCGGCCCTCTTCCGGGACACTCCAGAACCAAGGCATATGCGACCTCTGCAAGTCAGACTGAACAGACCGCCACTCTGTCAGCTCCATGGCTACCAGCCTCTCGAACACCAAAGCCCTTCCATGGCGAGCCCTACGAAGACGTCGAAGACTGGCTGGACCAATACGATTGAGTCGCCGTCGCCAACGAGTGGGACGAGCACCGGAAACTGCGGTATGTTAATTTCTACCTGGATGATTCGGCGCGTATTTGGTTCGAGAACCACGTGGCCACCATGACAACCTGGCCGGCGTTTCGCTCTCATCTGCGGAACACGATTGGTAGGGCCAACCGGAAAGAACAAGCCGAACGTCTCCTCAATTCTCTTAACCAAAGACTCAATAAAACCGTGGCCATGTTTGTTGAGGAGATGTCTCGTCTGTTTCGTGGAGCAGATTCCGTAATGACGGAAGACAAAAAAGTACGCATTCTGATGCGGGGTGTCAAGGAGCAGCTGTTTGCAGGACTTGTACGAAACCCACCAGCTACCGTGGCAGAATTCCTTCGTGAAACGATGACAATAGAGCGAATGCTAAGACCACGATCTTCGCAGTATGAGCGGTCCGACAACGTTGCATGTCTGTCAGCACCCTTGGTAACACCCGATGTCACGAGCGTGAGACACCTTGCTGAGCTAGTCCGTAGTCTTGCACGCGACGAGCTGCAAAAGCTTCACTCAGTGCCTTCACAACCTCAAGTGGTTGTTCTGACCGACGTCGTCCGTGAAGAACTGCGGCAGCTGGTACGACCATTAGTGCCACCTCCAACCGAAGCTACTCTGCTAACGTACGCGGAAGCTGTACGCACTCCTGCACCGGCAGCCAGCTATTTCCCCCGACTGACTAGCCTGCAGACGCCGCAGCACGTTTCGGGCCTGCCACACTATGAAAACAACGACCGACTTTTCTGCAGATGCCGCAGTACTTCTCGGGCCCGCCACGCTATGAGAATCCGCGACCTAATTTGCGGAAATCTAGCGTGTGGCGCGCATCCGACATTCGGCCACTATGCTACAACTGTGGTGAGCCAGGTCACTTGTACCGGGATCGTTCGTACAGACAGATGGGCCTACCTTGATTTCGGCCAGACGCTCGTCGGCCCAGGGACGGGAAACGACCCCGTGCCATCGCAGAATACTTCGCAAGTTTACCGTCTCCGAATCTTCAGCGACGCCAATCACGCTCTCCGTCTCCTCGACGCTCTACGTCCACAAATGAATACTCTACTTTCGCCGATGTTGTTGCGGGACGATCCGCTAGGTGCCCAAGTCGCGCCAGAGAAACTAGAATCAGCGGCTTCCGGGAGCGGGACCCCTGTTAAGCTATCGTCGAAACAGTCTCCTTCGACCCACCCGCTTACCTTCGACGATTCCTTTCAGCCGACACCAGACATCGTGGACGAACCCGTTTCTGCTGACATTGCCGTCCTTGTCGACAGCCATCCAGTGACGGCTCTGGTCGACACCGGTGCCGACTACTCAGTTATCGGCGTTGAACTTGTGGCTGAATTCAGAAAAGTCACGACTCCTTTGGGGCATGGACCAAACCTTCGGACCGCAGGTGGTCATCTCTTGACACCAATCGGGAGATGCACCGCAAGGCTGCAAATCTGTGAGTCGACGTTCGTTGCTTCTTTCGTTGTACTTCCCGAATGCTCCCGGAAAGTTATCCTTGGCATGGATTTCCTTCGCGAGCACGGCGCTGTTGTAAATCTTCGAGACTGCCTCGTAACGTTTGCTGACGATTATGGCCCGAAGCCTAGAGATACTATCCGCAGAAGACTGCGCTTCGCATTGTCGACGACACCGTCACACTTTCGCCACGCTCCAGTATGTTCGTTACTGTACAGTATGACATAGACCAGAACGGTAGTGGTATCGCTGAAGCCAACCTTTCGGTGCTCCTGTCTCAGCAAATCTGCGTTGCCCACGGCATAATTCAATTTAAACGTTGGACGACTGAGTTGTTGGTCACCAATTTTAGTGGAGCATACCAACATTTGGCCAAGCGAACAACTATCGCTCATTCCGAAGCCATTGACGATGAAGCATGTCCGGTGATAGCCCCCATTGCTGCAGCCGTTGAAAGTGACACCGCGGTAGCCGATGCAGTCTATGTCAATCCAAAGCTGTCATGTGCCTAGAGAGAGCAAATCCGCTGTATCCTCCACATGTTTAGCGACTGTTTCGCGTCTACATCTAAGATTAAACAAACGCCAACCGTAAAGCACCGCATTGTCACTGACCATGCTGAGCGACCCACACGTCAGCACGCCTACCGAGTACCACAAGAGGAACAAGAGGCAATACGTTCTCAAGTGAGGCAGAAGCTCGAAGATGGCGTAATCCGACCCTCGAACAGTCCATGGTCGTCCCGCGCCGTACTAGTTAAGAAGAAAGACGGCACTCCCAGATTTCGCGTTGATTACCACAAACTCAACAAAGTCACAAAGAAAGACGTTTATCCGCTTCCGCGCATCGACGACTCACTAGACCGCCTCCGACGCGCCCGATACTTCTCCTCTATGAATTTACGCAGTGGCTACTGGCAGATCAAAGTTGATGAATGCGACCGAGTGAAAACAGCATTCATAACGCCTGATGGTCTGTACGATTTCAAGGTGCTGCCCTTCGGTTAGTGTTCTGCCCCTGCCACATTCAAGAGGATTATGGATACAGTGCTCTCCGGTCTCAAGTGGGAAGCATGCCTTGTTTACTTAGACAACGTCGTTGTCTTCTCGCAAACGTTTGAGCAGCACTTGCAGCGACTTAGATCTGTGTTTGCTGCAATTCGCACGGCAGGCCTATCACTGAAACCAGAAAAATGTCATTTTGGTTACAATGAAAAAAAGTTCCTCGGCAACCTTGTTAGCCCTGATGGTATTCGGCCGGACCCAGACAAAACATTGGCTGTCGCAGATTTTCCACCACCTGCCAACAAACGTGATGTGCGTCAATTTGTAGGCCTCTGCGCATACTACAGACGCTTTGTGCAAAGTTGGCAAACATTGCCCAACCCCTCACTCGTCTGACAAAAGATGTTCCCTTCGTGTGAGGCCCTGAGCAAACACACGTTTTCTCCGAGCTCCAGCGGCGTCTTCAGTCTGAGCCCTTACTCGGACACTATGACGAATATGCCGACACTGAACTACACACAGACGCCATTAACATTGGCCTTGGTGCAGTCCTCGTCCAGTGGCAAGGCGGCGTCGAACGCCCTATAGCTTATGCGAGCCGGAAATTATCATCTGCGGAAGTGAATTACACAACCACTGAAAAGGGGTGCCTAGCTGTTGTCTGGGCAATAGCTAAATTCAGACCGTACATGTATGGTCGCCCGTTCAGAGTTGTTACCGATCATCATGCGCTGTGCTGGATGGCGAACCTTAAAGACCCTTCCGGACGTCTGGCAAGGTGGAGCTTGTGCCTTCAAGAGTTCAATTTGACAAACGTGTACAAGTCTGGCCGTAAGCATACTGACGTGGACTGCCTTTCCTGAGCTGCTCTTAAGACAGCGTCAGGTGATCACAATCTCGACCACCGTTTTCTCTGCGCCGTTAGTGTATCCGCCTTGGCTGAAGAGCAGAAGAACGATTCAGAGCTTCGACGATTCATCAAATATCTCGAAGGCCGTACGCCACATGCACCACCAGCATTCTCCCACTCGCCATCATCGTTCTGCTTTCACAAAAATATTCTCTATAAAAGAAACTTCGACCCTTACGCGACTGAGTACCTGCTCGTCGTCCCGCCCGCGTTACGAGCCGATGTCTTGTCCGACTGTCACGATGAGCCTTCCTCATGCCACTTAGGATTCACACGTGCCTTGGCCCGGATTCGCCAACACTATTACTGGCCTGAGCTCAATCGAGACGGGAAGCAATACGTGAAGACGTGTCGCGAGTGCGAGCGCCGTAAAGCACCACATCAGCGCCAAGCCGGCTTTTTGAAGCCCGTCACTCCTCCGACACAACCGTTCCAACAGATTGGCATGGATCTACTCGAACCTTTTCCAAGTCTCGTGACGGCAGCCGCTGGATTGTAGTCGCTACTGATTACATGACACGCTACTGCTAAACGAAAGCATTACAACGTGGCACCGCCCTTGAGACTGCCCACTTTTTTATCAAAAACCTCGTCCTCCGACATGGAGCACCAGCAGTTGTCATAACTGATCGTGGCACATCTTTTACCGCCGGGATAATACAAGACATCATGCAGCTTAGCGGCACAGTACATCAAAAAACTACTGCATACCACCCACAAAGCAACGGCCTTACAGAGCGACCAAGCAAGACGATCGCCGACATATTATCCATGTACGTTGACCAAGACCACAAAAACTGGGATCACATCCTCCCTTACGTCACGTTCACTTACAACACCACTGTGCAAGAAACAACTGTATTCACACTATTCCGATTGCTTCACGGCAGGGAGGTCACTACAATGCTGGATGCCATGCTTCTACCAGACATACACCAGATTAGTGTCAAGACGAATGAATTTATCAGACTTGCAGACGCATCTCGTAAGCTTGCAGTCGAACGAATCCACAAGCAACAATGCATCGACTCGTTGCAATACAACGCTCGTCGTCGCGATGTCTCTTACCAACCCGGAGAACGAGTATGGTTGTGGACTCTCATTCGACAACGGGGCCGGTCGGAAAAGTTGTTACGCCGCTATTTTGGTCCCTGTAGAGTTCTCCGTCGTCTCAGCGAAGTAAACTACGAGGTTCTTGATGAGGACATAGCTCGTAAATCCCGCCGTTCACAAAAGCCACACGTGGTCCATGTTTCGAGGATGAAACCATTTTACCAACGCTGACTATTTGTCAAACTTCTTTGAGTAGACTTACAGTGATTGTGAACATCCCCTTGTGTACTGCTTATCGCATGTCTTTTTTTCATCTAGTAATTAGGTTTTGACATCGGGACGATGTTCTTTGGGAAGGGGGTAATGCCACTAGTGCAAGTTCTTAAAGTCTTATTTCCATAGATGCTGGCAGGCTTGTATGTGCCGCTGTTCAGAAGAGGACGAAGTTGCGCGTGCAGAGAAAAACAATAAAGTCGTAATGCCGTTGCTCGAATCAGTTTGACGTCCGTGTGTGCTGTTATCTACAGGTTACAGTTACTTTGTAACGTGACAATATCATCAGTGATATCTAGCAGCCTATCCCGCCTTTTCAATGCGAAGCATTTCTCATTGACCTTCGGCAACTTTAAGCGTATCTGTCTGTCTGTCTGTCTGTCCGTCTATCTATCTATCTATCTATCTATCTATCTATCTATCTATCTATCTATCTATCTATCTATCTATCTATCTATCTATCTATCTATCTATCGATCTATCTATCTATCTATCTATCTATCTATCTATCTATCTATCTATCTATCTATCTATCTATCTATCTATCTATCTATCTATCTATCTATCTATCTATCTATCTATCTATCTATCTATCTATCTATCTATCTATCTATCTATTCATCTATCTATCTATCTATCTATCTATCTATCTATCTAGACACCTAATACATTTAGCTCTCCTTGCCATTTCGATAATGGTATAAATACCAAAAGTGGTACGGCATAACATGACTGTATGACGAACGCTAGTGACTAGTAAAAACATGAAAATCATGATATGTATGTAATGAATATCAAGATTTACCTATGATCGTTTTACAGCTCTTGCGGTGGTTTTCTTCACATGACATGTTGCAAAACAGGTATTGTATGGCATGACTGCATGGCGAACACAAGCAACAGACCCTAAGATGAAAATGATGATATGCGTGCCATGTAACAACAAGATAACAAGCCACACTTATGATGCGCTTGCGCTCGTTCTGCTCGCTTCACATATACTGAATTGGGTATTACGGGTCATGAACGAATGACGAATGTATTCAACTAATCCAAACATCATAATAGTGAGATGCATGTAATGTAAAAAGGCGACTACATGCTACACTCATGATGCGCTCGTGGCCATTTTGCTAGCTTAATATATAGCACATTTAGTATTACGGGACGTGAATGAATGGCAAAGTATGTGACTGGTGCGAACATAGCAATCAAGATATGCGCGTCTTGTAACATGACTACGTGTGACGCTCTTAATGTGCTCGCCGCCGTTTTGCTAACTCTACTTATACCAAATTTGGTATTAGGGACGTGAGTAGATGGCGAAGGTATGTGACTGGTTAAAACATGATAATCATGAGGTGCGTGTCATGTAACAACATCACTACATGCCACGCTTCTGATAGACTCACGGCTGCTACGCAAGCTTTACATGTACCAAGGTTAGTGTTACGTGACGTCAACGGATGACGAAGGTATATGAATGGTGCAAACATGATAATCATTACACGCGTGTCATGTATGAACATGACACCATACCACGCTCATGATGGGCTTGCGGCCGTTTGGCTAGCTCCACATATACTAAATTTCGTATCGCGTGATGTGAATAGATAGCGAATGTAAATCACACGCCCAAACGTGATAATCGTGACATGGCAGCCATGTACACCACAATATACCTCCACTTCGCAACGTTGTACTGATTTTAAAGTGACATATCGACCTTCCTAACTCGTGCATGGCATATAACTAATTCCCACTGTAAGTGGGATCGGCCAGTTTTTTTAGTGGGGGTCAGGGGGGTGAGGCCTTGGGCAGACGAGAACAGACGTATGCACGAGAGGCGATGCGTTTTATTGCCTCCTCTCTTTAAAAGGGGCACCATGGATTTTGTTGAGGGGAGTGCTTCAGAAACCGCCAGAGAAATCAGACTTCAGTGCCAAGTCTCCCGTACCTGTACAGTAAGACAAGCTAATTAATTGTATTGTTTTGTTCCCGGAGGCCTCTGTCGTCCTTGTTCTGACTGCGGATGGAAAGCAGCAAGCACAAAACGCAGATACTTTATTATCGGCTTAATTTTATTAGCTAATATTTTTGTGAAGTATTTTTAGAGAATGGACAGTAAGCTGATCAGCCTGTACTTCTTTAAGACCTTGACTCTCCTTTTTTATGAATTAGGATGCCCTTGGTGTTTTTCCAAGATTCTGGAACCCTTCCCGTCAAGAGACGCTTCCTATAGAAGGTAGTCAGCTTTTCTAACACTATTTCTCCGCCATCTTTCAGGAGGTCTGTGTACCTTTTACTGACCAGAGACGTTTTCTCTTCGCATTTCTTCTAGGGCTTTCCTCAATTCCCCTGTCGTTAGTTGTAGGGTGTCGAATTCTTCTGCTCCATTATTGTTTCTCAAAATACCATCCTGGTTGGTTTGACTTCTGTACAGCTCTCTGTAGATCTCCTCTGCAACCTCGACTATTCGGTGCACATTGGTTATCACAGTGCCTTTTTTTGCTGTTTATTGTCTCTATTCGAGTTTTGCTCATGCACAAGTTTGTCTTCGCGGTTTTTACACTTATGCCGCTTTTTACAACCTGCTCTATTCATTCCATCTTATACCTTCTAATTTCGGCTACTTCAAGCTTATTGATTAACTTCGAAATTCCACTAGCACTACTTTGTCGGTTGTATCGGAGGCTTTTATGGTTTGTCGTCTCTTGTTAAGATTTGAGTAGTTTGCCAGTGTCCACTCTAGTGACTGTACCTCCGACTTCCATTGCACACTCTCTGATGACACTAGTGCGATTATCGTTCATTGTGTCAACGCTAACGTCGGTTACCTCGTTTAATGCCTGGAATCTATTTTGCTCTCACTGCTAGATCAATAAATGGCTTCTTGTGTATCACTTTTTGTCTATGTTCTTTTAAATATAGGTGAAAACAAGAGAAACCAGGGTTGAGGATATCAAAGTTTAGGAAGACATGAACATGGGCTCGGCATGTCGCGCGTAGGCAAGATAACCACTTGTCTATAAATATAACTGACACGATCCTCAGAGAAGGCAATTCAGTTAGGGGGGGAAGTTATGTTAGCAGATGAGATTACGATGTTTTTGGGTATAAAACAAAAACAACAAGCACACGACCATGCTGACTGGAGGGTCATGCGAGAGGCTTTGGTCCTGCAGTGAATGTAGTCAGGCTGTTGATAATGATGAATAGGAGCTGTCATCATTCTATGGTCACTGCATCGTATCTTGCCAACTACTTCTACATTCTGTACAATGTCTAGGTGTGCACACGGAATAAAGTCTCATTTTTTCTTTCGCTATTACGACTTCGCCATGTCCTAATATGGTCAACTCGTTATCTGATGAATTAAAGTATTCAAGATCCGGAAAAGATAACGTACTGCGAGCTCTAATAATAACTCCACCCTGGAGCCTATGATATATTGTCATGTAATACAACAGGATGAACACACAGACATCAATTTATTTCGAGCGAACTTGTGCCCAGAAAAGTGGCCATGATAGAAAGAGAAGTCTGCTAGAGCACTCCGCACACGTGTTCCTTTCTGAACAAAAAAATGGCAGCATATCCACGGAATGAATGATGGAGAGTGGGGCGAAGAATTCGTCCGTCCATGCGTCCGTCTGTGTGACCGTCCATGCATCTGTTCGAGCGCTCGTCCCTGCGTTCGTTCATGCATCCGCCCCTGCGTCCGTTCATGCGTCCATCCATGCATCTGTCTGTGTGTCCGTTCGTCCATCTATTCAACACTCCAAGTCCCACCATCTCGCATCTTTTATCATATTTTCCCCATATAGAAGCACCGCCATTCGGTGAACATTCCAAGGACTAAACGAGAGGTGGCACACGCACACTTTCCTACGGCTTGCGCTTCGGGTCTACTTCCCACCTTCAACCACCTTGAGTTCATGGTATATACTAGTTCACTGTATTCATGGCACTGCGGCCCAATGCTCGCTAAAACTTTCTGAAACCAAAGAGGTTACGTTCAGTGAGTATAACGTAGCAACCTTTTCTTCTCAGATAATGCTCAATGTACATGCCAGTGGCTGCTAATGTGAAATGAGAGACAGGAGGATTCAGCTTTTAATTTCTTACGGCTTGCGCTTCGTATCTGCTTCCCCCCTTTAACCATCTCAAATTAATTCATGCTATATACTAGTTCATTGCCTTCATGGCCCTGCGGCTCAACGCTCGCTAAGCCTTTCTAAAACTAAGGAGGTTACATCCAGCGAGTATAATGTAGCAACCCTTTCTTGTCCGATAGTGCTCAATGTACATGCCAATGGCTGCTAATGGGGATTGCAGCGTGCGCTTTGACTAAAAGCCGAACCCTCCTGTCTCTCATTCCCCATTAGCAGCTATCGGCATGTACATTGAGCACTATTTTTTATTGTTAAACAACGCACAGAAGAAATCTCTCACCGGCACCACCTTGGAGGTCAAATGTTATACCTATTTCGGGTATGTGCCACTGGTGGTTACGTTCTACGAGGGACGCACAAGCCACGCCATAAGGAGCTTCGCCCCTAAAACCAGGTCAGTCTCTCGACCCGTGCCCATGCACGAGAGGCTAACGCTGCCCGGCGCCAAAATGTGCGAGGCACTGTTCACGCCCACAGGGCGTCTCATTGGCTCCCTTCGTAGAAAAGATTACTAGGAGTGAACTCAGCGGAATCACTTCTCTCTGAATTGCGCATCGTCCCGATGCGTGAATTAGGGAAGTTGTCGAGGGGCTTAATCTCTTTCCTTGGTATGGCTTTATGTAGACAACGTAGACGACCTCTACATGGTCTTGCTGTTTTGAGCACTCTTGCCCATCAGGAATTACTTTATAAGTTAAGACACTTAGTCGGTGAAGCACCTTATATAGACCAAAGTACCATCGAAGGAGTTTTTTGACAGGCCACGGAGTCGGATTGGTGTCCAGATTCATAATTGATCAGCTGGCTGGTATTAACTCTCCTGCGGCACAGGTTTTATTAGTCCATGTCCTTGAACTGCTGTTTACTTATTCGGTGCCAGGCCAACTGGCGTGCTTCTTCAGATTTCTGCGCGAATTCGGAAACTTCGGATGGCTCGCAAAGGTTATTTTCGATCAATAGCATGGCGTCAAGAGCTGAATTGACTATGCGACTACAGACAAGCTGAAATGGAGTTACGTGTGTAGTCTCTTGAAAATACGTATTTCGGTGAATGTTGCGTGAGGCAGGATTTCTTCTCATATCCTACTCTCCATGTCCACGTACATCGACAGCATGTCAGCGATGGTGCAATTCGGGTGTTCCGTTAACCCATTCGTTCAGTAATTGTACGGAGTGCTTTTCCTATGACTGGTGTTCATCACTATCATCAAACACTGCCTAGACTCCGATGCGCAGGCTTCTGCTCCGTCGGATTTCTACCCTTGGGGCACCATGCCGAAGAACTATGCTGTGCATAAACAACTTGGCTACTTCAGCTGCCGTTCCTCACTCGAGGCAACCAAGTTCAGTGTGCCGCGTTAAGTAGGTGGTGGCGACAACGATCCACCTCTTTCCCGCTGATGATATTGGGAATAACTCAAGAACATTCATCTTGTGTAATTTATATAGCAGGCGGGTCTATGAGCTGGAGCAGGGTGGCCGTCTTTATAGGTGGTGTTTTGCGCCTTTCATAATCGCGACACGTCTTCCCTTAATGCGGCACAGACACCAACAGTTAGCTTTGGCCAGTAAATATTTTGATGGATTCTGCCATATGTCCGGCTAACGCCCAAGTGACCAGACGATGGTTCATCATGACAATTAGGATTTCGGGCCTCAATGGTTACGAAACCACGAGTAAAAACTTATCCTTGTTGTGTAGAAGTTCCTTTTGTATAGCACTGTTTCACGGAGACAGAACAAAGATAACACTCTATCAAATACAGGTGGGATCTGGTCGCAACGCCCTTTTATTTGTTCGATCACTGGGAGCACTTTTGCCTCACTTCTGCGTGGATGCTCCGCGATATCTCAGGCTTCCATCACGCAGAGAAATGTCGAGTGGTATTCTTCTGAACGAGTAGAGTTTAGTGGCGAGCGTGATAAGAAATCAGCATCACTGTGTTTTCGCCCAGAGTGGTATACAACAGTATTGTCGTATTCTTGCAGCCTTAGGCTCCATCTGGCAAGATGCTCGAACGGGTCTTATAAGTTCGCCAGCCAGCAAAGTGAGTGTAGTCGCAGACAGCACAGAATAGCCTTCTGTAAAAGTATTGTCTGAGCTTGCCTATAGCCCATTCCGCTGCCAAACACTCTATTCCTGTCGCGGAATAGTTTTTTTTGGCTTTTGATAGGGTGCAGCTGGCGTAAGATATTTTTTTCTTCTCCATTTTGCCATTGCGCGAGTACTACGCCGAGACCAAGATTTCTAGCATCTGTATGGAGTTCCATGTCAGCGGTATCGTTGAAGTGGGCAAGGATCGGCGGGGGCGGGCTTCGCAGACGTTTCTTTAACTCGTTGAAAATGTCTCTTGTTCTGTACCTCAAATGAATGATTCTTCGTCTTTTGTGACTTTGCTTAGAGGTCCAGCGATTTTCCAGAAATTTTCAATAAACCTCCAGTAGTGAATGCATAGACCTGCAAATCGATGGGCCTCCTTCTTGTCTGTGGGCTTCGGAAATCCCACGATAGCCACAGTGTTGTCAGTATCAGGGCCAACACCTTTCGCGCTGATTGCGTGTCCCGGAAAACGAAGCTTCTGAATTTTAAACTGGCATTTTTTAAGTTTAATTGCCAAGCCGGCTGACTGGCTAGCCTGAATCACTGACCGCACTCTCGCTACGAGTTGGTCAAACTTCGTAAAAAATACCGCAACATCGTCCAAGTGAACCAGGCATAATAGCCACCTCAGCCCCATGAGGACACTGTCCATCATGCGCTGGAATGTCACTGGCGCACAATGGAGGCTGAATGGTAGTGCTCTAAACTCATACAAGCCATCCGGGGTTACGAAAGCAGTGTTTTCACGGTCTCTTCCGTCTACATCCATTTGCCAATAGCCGCTTTTTAAGTCGAGCGAAAGGAAATATCAGGCGTGCCGTAGCCAACACATTGTGGCATAGATATGCGGCAAGGGGTATACATGTCGCTTGGTGACGCTGTTTAGTTTTTGGTGGTCTACACAAAATTTCAACGTGTCTTTTTTCGCCCAAAAACAAGAACCTCGTGTGGCAGCATCTCTTGCACCTGACATTTCATAACCTCGTTTTTTCGATGAAATTCTGTGAGGGTGTTGATACACTGGCCTGGTTGTTTTCTCTGTTATAATTCTGTGCTTCACAATCTGCGTCGGGTGCACTTTTGATGACGTGTAAAAACATTCTGCGTATTCACCTATGAGGTCTTGTGGGATTTTTCTCTCGGCAGGTAGTAGACTTCAGCTGATTGAAATTGATGTTCCAAAGTCATGCATAGTTTCAGAAGCAGGTGGCTTTGACGCGATGGCACATAAATTGGTCACTTCAGTGAAGCTGTGTAGCAAAGCGATAGCACTCTCTTTTGCGAGATGCTGAACTTCATTCCCGAAGTTAGTGAGCAGTAAGTTGGCAAGCCACCCCGTTCAGAATAATGTCCCGAGCCATGCAAATGCCTTTCTTTAGCAGCAGCTTGGCCTTGCTATCCGCTATTCTTTCATAGTTGATGAATGCGTCATTGCTTACGCCAACCAGCACACTGCATCGCGGCGGCATGGTTACTTCACTGTCATTACCACGCAATGCAGAACTTCCTGTCTTCTCGTCTATGGCCAGCTTCCTCGAGGAAAAAGATACTAGAATTCCGCACGTGGGTGATTCCACGTACGTTCGAACAAAGTATGGCTGATTGACCTCTTAATTTTCTTTCAAAATATTATATGGTGATGCCTAATCACTGGAAAGAAGAAATCCGCAATTGGTATCGCTGTAAAAATGTTTCTACAGTAAATCAATAATGATGGAGAGGTGGAGTGCCTCGTTTACCTGCTCTTCTACTTTTTTCGAATTTGGCGATGAATTACGCGAAATATATTTAAGGCACGCGTCTCAAATTTGTTTGACGGCATATAGGTGTTCTGATGCTTACCCTCGATTGTGTTTCAAAAATCTTCGCAACACAAACTTTCAAAGAAAAAAGTTTCAAACTTAATAAAAAATTGTTTTTTCCTAGTTCGCAGGCCTTTATTCAAAAAGCGCCTAAGACATAGCGGTGAAATTTCCGCATCGTTTTTTCAACATGTTCCCGAAGATGATATTGATAGAACTTTTTATTGAAAATCATAATCAGGCTAATTTCAAGAAAAACGCATGCAAGTGAAAGTTATGTAGACGAATAAATAAACAATTTTTGATAAATTTTATACTTTCCCCACATAACCTACCGCACATGAGCTCTGATTGATTGATTTGCAGGGTTTAACGTCCCAAAACCACGATACGATAAGAGAGGCCATAGTGGAGGGCTCCGGAATTTTCGACCACCCGGGGTTCTTTTACGTGCTCCCAAATCTGAGCAAACGAGCCTACATTTCCGCCTCCAACGGAAATGCAGCGGCTGCAGCCGGGATTCGATACCGCGACCTGCAGGCCAGCAGCCGAGTAACTTAGCCACTTGACCACAGCAGCGGGGCGCCTAGCACCAGCTTTTACAATAAAGAAAATCATATCGCATCTTATGGTTTTGCTTTCTGTAATGACCCGTCATAATATACCCTTGCGCAAGGGTAGCCAGTGGCACATCGGACACGCACTTCTTGCCCGCTAAGTAAGCAATGCAGGCCTGTACTTAAGTTTCTTAATAGGCAAGCAACACTGAGATACCAGTTTACAGCACTGCGGATGCCATTATCTAAATGATTTGGTGCGGGAGCAGCCATTAGTGCGAGATTACCGAGCAAGAAAGCGCGCACAGTTCATGCTCCGGTGGCGGGAGGGCCGATTGAATAGAGCATTTGTGCAAGACTGAGCACAATTTTTAAACGCGAAGAATTTCTTACGAACTTTGGCGACTTTAAGCGTATCTATCTATCTATCTATCTATCTATCTATCTATCTATCTATCTATCTATCTATCTATCTATCTATCTATCTATCTATCTATCTATCTATCTATCTATCTATCTATCTATCTATCTATCTATCTATTTATCTATCTATCTATTTTTCTATCTATCTATTTATCTATCTATCTATCTATCTATCTATCTATCTATCTATCTATCTATCTATCTAGCCACCTGGGACTGGCTGTTTGGATAATGGTACCGATACCAAACTTCGTATGGCATCACATGGCTGTATACCGAGGATATTTGACTAGTCATAACATGAAAATCAGTACATGTAAGTGATGAATGTCATGATTTACATTTCACGGTCTTGCTGATCTTGCAGTGGTTTCGTACACATGACACGTTGCGAAACTGGTATGGTATGACATATTTGAATGGCAAACACAAGCGACAGACCCTAACATAAAAGTCATGACATGCATGTCATTTAACGTTAGACTACATGCGACGCTATTGATGCGCTGGCGGTTGTTTCGCTAGTTTCACTTCTACTAAATTCGTACATCCATACCACGCTCATGATGCGCTCGCGGCCATTTCGTTAGTGTCACATATACGAAATTCGGTATTGCGGTACGTGAATAGACGGCATAGGTAAATGACACATCAAAACATAATAATCATGACATGAGTATCATGTAACAACTTGAACATATGCCACACTCATGATACTATCGCGGCCGTTTTGCTAGCTTCACATCGGCCAAATTTGGTATTTTCTCGCGTCAATGGGTGTCGAAGTTATGTGACAGGTGCAAACATGATGATAATTAGATGCGTGTAACGTGAAAACATGACTACATGCCACATTAAAGGCGCCAATACACTTTAACGTGACACGGTGAGCATGCGTGCCGGCGTTCGTTTTGTCGCGTCATGCCGGCGTTGCCACGCCAGTCGCTGGTCTTGCCATATACACGCAGGCGCGCACCGTGCTGAGTTGCTTTGATGCACGCGTGATTGAGCGCGTCTGGCGCCCCTCCGTCAGGAAAAGAGGTAGACAGAGCGCTGTTTCGGTAACGTAGTGGGTGTGAAATGCAGCATGTCGCATTTCGCGCCAGTTGGCGGCAGGCCGTGCCGATGGACGCTGACCCCGCCGGTCGTGCCTGTCGTAAAACTATAGAGTTCTCACGATTCGATTACGTATAGCGTCGCTGTGCCCAGCGTGCGTGCGCGTCACCATCACGTTGGAGTATATTTGGGCTCTTCACGATGCACTCGCAGCCGATTTGCTAGCTCCACATATACCAAACGTGCTGTGAGGTGAAGTAAATGGACGACAAAGGTATACGACCGGTGCAAACTTGATAATCTTGATACGCGTTTGATGTAAGAACATGACAGCATTCCACGTTGATAGAGTACTCTTGGCCGTTTTGCTAGCTCTACATATACCAAAGTTGTTATTAGGTGACGTGAGTAGATGACGAAGGTAATTCACACATCCGAATATGGCATCATGACACGTAAACCATGGGTAGCATAATTTACCTCCCCCGTAACGTTGTGGTGATTTTAAAGTGGCATATCAACCTTCCTTATTCGTGCTTCGCATACGATCGATTCCCACTGTACGTGGGATCTGCCAGTTCTTTATGTCTGAAGATTGTATGAAATTTGTGATCGCCTACGGCTTTTAAACTTGGTATGATTCAGTAAATATGTATCGCCGCTGCAAATTAGCAGGTATAAACTCGGTAGTGAATGATTAGAAGTTAGTGTGGCACGCGTGGGGTTCATTGAGGGACGGTGGCATCAAGCTCTGTCGTCATCATCATCCTTAGCCTCACTTTCCCTGCATTCCATACCTAGTGGGCCGGAAGTCTGATCTACTGTTGCCTATCCTGTAGAAAAATGCTCTTGCGCAAGGCAAGAACACTTTTCTACAGGCCATAACTGCAAGCGAAACCATATTGATACATGTAATGAAATTTCAACTGTACTTGTATGGCCGGCACTTCAAAGTCATTAGTGACCATCACTCTCTTCACTGGTTAACCAATCTAAAAGATGTCACCAGACGATTAGCGCGTTGGAGCCTAAGGCTGCAAGAGTTTGACATGACGGTCGTACACAAGTCGGGAAAGCGACATATGTACGCCGACTACCTGTCCCGATTACAAATACCGTCAGCTTGCCTACCTGATGAGGATAAAACTGCATTTCTTGGGATCCTCGATACGTCTACTATCGTCCCACAACAACGTGACAATCCTGAGTTGCTTGGTTTGATTATTTACTTAAAAGGGTGATCTCAGAGCGCACCCAGAGTTTTTGCAAGAGTATTGTCGTCGTTTTCTGTACGGAACAGTGTCCTATACAAAAAAAAACGTTTCACCGATCGCACCTGCTTACTTGCTTGTCATCCCGGCAACTCTCCGCACTGAAGTGCTTCAAGCTTGTCACAACGACTTGACATCTGGTCACTTATCCTACACGTACACATTGGCGAGAGTTCAGCAAAGTTATTGCTGGCCAAGGCTCAACGCTGCCGTGACGCAACACATTCGTAGTTGCTTGGAACTGCCAGTGACGTAAATCTGCTCCGACAAAACGAGCCGGCCTCCTGCGACCTGTTCAGGTCCCAAGTACACTATTCTACCAGATCGGAATGGATATCTTATGTCCACCTCCTACTTCTGCTACAGGGAGCTGCAGGATTATCGTCGCGACCAATTACCTTACCCAGTATGCCGAAACGAAGGCTATCCAACAAAGCACAACAGCGGAGGAAGCCAAGTTTTTCATAGAAAGTGCTCTATTGCAACATGATGCACCATCCATCATGATAACAGATTACAGGCCTGCATTCACTGAGGCTCTTCTTGAGCACGTCTTGATGTTAAGTGGAACGAGTCATGAAAATACCACTGCCTACCACCCGCAGATGAACGGAGTGGCAGAGCGTCTGAACAAGACGATTGAATATATGCTGTCGATGTTCATGGATGTCCGACACAAAACTTGGGACGAGATCTTCCCGTATATCATGTTCGCGTACAGTACAGCCAAGCAAGAAATGACTCGCATGAATCCATTCAGCCGTATTGACGGACAGGAGGTACGGACAATGCTAGATGCTATGTTTCCAACGAATGGGATGACAATGACACTGCCACCGACATATATACCGAGCGCGCGGAAGAAGCCAGGCAGCTCTCACAATTGAAAATCCGCCAGCAACAACATTACGACGTAGGTCACCACAACGCCCACTGGAGACCAGTAAAGTACAAAGCCGCTGACCGAGTATGGGTTTGGACCCCCAAACAAAGACGTGAACTGTCCGAATTTTAAGCGATACTTCGGATCATCTAGAGTATTGCAATAGTCAAGTGACGTCACCTATGAGGTCGTCCCCGACAGTCGCCCTTGCACTAGGCGTCAACAACAACGGTCTGAGCTTGTACATGTGGTACGTATGAAGCCATATGTTAGTGATTGACTGCATTTTCCTGCAACGGTCCCTCGAATGGAGCATCGGAGTGGTGCTCCTAAAAGAGGGGCAAGTTACACGTGTGTATACGGAACAGAGAACGACGATAGAGGTGTTTCACAGACTCTGGGTAGCGTGACAAGAAGTTGGAAAAATGAAGACGAAGAAGGCCTTTTGTCTACAGTTGATTTTGAAACACACTGTTTCACTGTCGCAAGTTGTTTCTGTCTTTAGTTCTCAATACACTGTGACAATACAATGCAACACGTTTTTGATTGATTGTGAAAGCTGATGTGCTGTAGAATAAGTGAGGAAAGTATAAAAATATCAAAAATGATTTTTATTTGTCCTATGAATTTTATCTTGCTTGTGGCTTTCTTAAAGTTAGCGCGACTATATTTTTTTATTGAAAAGTGCTATTATAGAGGCTTTCGCAGTTTTATAAATCGGTATGTTGAAAACGATGCAGAACTTACATCGCTCTGCAATAGCTTGTTTGTGAAAGGAAGACATGCAAACTAGGCAGAAAAAAAAATTGCCCGCAGCTTCCCTCGGGAGAACCCTGAGGAGGATGCGGAGCATATAATTGGTAACGGAGTGTTAAAGTGCGACTTACTTGGGTCGATGGCTAAATTGGTTAACGTGGTTGTGAAATGGGGTGTTAAATTGCGACTTACTTGGGTCGATGGCTAAATTGGTTAACGTGGTTGTAGGAGGGGGTGTTAAATGAGTGAACACGTACACACGTATGCGAAAGGGCGGCGCTGGTCGAAGGAACGTCGATCATTGTGTTTGTAGATTCGTTGGCATTCATTTCACGGCGACCTTGGACGTCGACGCACCGTACAAACCAACCGACGAGCGGCAACTGAGCGAGCGAGCGCCGACCTTGAGTATATATACAGCGCGACGGCGCATGCACTGTCAGCTGTTGAATGTTCTCGAAGGAGAAGCGCGCGCGCGGCACAGATGGCGACGACGCGACGGCGCATGCGCTGTCAGCTGTCGAATGTTCTCGAAGGAGAAGCGCGCGCGGCACAGATGGTGGGCGACGGCGCGACGGCGCATGCGCTGTCAGCTGTCGAATGTTCTCGAAGGAGAAGCGCGCGCGGCACAGATGGTGGGCGACGGCGCGACGGCGCATGCGCGCGCGTCAGCTGTCGAATGTTCGAGAAGCGGTGCGGACGGCGCGGACGGCGCACTACAAGGCGCGAGTATAAGATGCTTCCGCATCTAAAATGTTTTTTAGATCAAGCTTAGGAATTTTCATAAAACTATACACTACGCAGACAATTGAAATATATTTAAACGTAAGCGCCAGTACGCCTGTATGTAGCCGAACAAGTTTTGGCGTGTTTCTTTATTATATTTCGTGTAATTCAACGTAAATGTCGAAAAAAGCAGCAGAGCTGGTGAACGCGGCTTCCTACCATTCTATTGATTTACTGTGCTTCAAAACCTTTTTCGCAGCACAAATAACTGCGAATCTCGCGTTTCCACTGATCAGACCGCAATATATGAAATTATGAAAGAGGTTTAAGAGGTTGATCAGCCATGCTTTGTTCGATATTACGTGGAATAACCCAGAATCATTATGGCACCTTTAGCTTGCAGGATTTCCATCCCGTGTATTATGTCTCCAGAGCATTGTGCTACAAAGAGAAAATCAGCGACGTAAGTAGCACCCTAAATGCTGATTCTGGCGATACATCTTCCCAGAGGTGTTATCAGATGGTCCTCAGCCATGCATATTTTTGATCCACTCCATGGCGCCTAAACTTTTTACAAATATTATGCTATCGCATAGCTTACGACAGATAATTCAGCACCCGTGTCTGCCAATACGTTCAATTTCCTCCCATCCGTTTAACATGCAAGTTTAAAAAAATTGTTTCTTTACTTATCTTCGTCGTCGTTTTCTGCTCAGCGCTGCTTCGCTGGAGTCTTGACAGAGGATCTTCACTGCTGAACATCAGAAGCCTTGCCTCCCTAGGTCGCTGACTTCAGTTTTTCTGGCACGGGCTTGTTTACAGA
This sequence comes from Rhipicephalus annulatus, assembly GCA_013436015.1. Taxonomy (NCBI): domain Eukaryota; kingdom Metazoa; phylum Arthropoda; class Arachnida; order Ixodida; family Ixodidae; genus Rhipicephalus; species Rhipicephalus annulatus. Next base: position 148,132 of record WOVY01009338.1, read on the forward strand.
TGGTTTCGTCAATTTGAAGGTGAACTTGAACGTTGCGGCTTGGTGATCGATAACAATTCGGTGCTGGTGACCTTGGCTGGTGCTGGAAGCTAGCAGCTGATTGCTGCCTTGAAAGTTACTCCTCTATTTCTTTAGTCCTGTCTTCATCACGGGGGCGCGGTGCATACACGGAAAAGTCAGGAAGACCGATTTTTTAGCATTAACAATAATGGCAAAGATGTCCAGCTTTTCAGCAGTGAAAAGAGAGTGGTGTCCTGTGAAGTGTGCGCCACAATTCGCTTTTCCCTAGTCTCTGTTGTTCAAGAAGCAGTGAGCTGAGCGAAGCTGATTGGCAAGCACCAGGAGTCATGAACGAGACATTGTGCAAGGCAGGCTTGCGTAAAGCATCAACGTACGTTGGTATACAACGTTCCTGCAGTGATTGTTGAAGTCGAAGAGGTTGCACTTCTGCTTCCGGCTAAATAGCAGCATTATGGCGCAGTGGAAGTGTGCTAGGCCCATAACCCAGAGGTGCGTGGATCGAAACCATGCTCTGCTAACATTTTGCCCCGCCGCGGTGGTCTAGTGGCGAAGGTACTCGGGTACTGACCCGCAGGTCGTGGGTTCAAATCCCGGCTGCGGCGGCTGCATTTCCGATGGCGGTGGAAACGCTGTAGGCCCGTCTGCTCAGATTTTGGTGCATGGTAATGAACCCTAGGTGGTCGCAATTTCCGGAGCCCTCCACTACGGCGTCTCTCATAATCATATGGTGGTTTTGGGACGTTAAACTTCACATATGAATCAATCAATCCAGCTGAAGAATGGCGTGCCAAACTTCATCACGGATTACAGATGCAAGGGATGAAACTAGCGGCACGCCTTGCAGTAGCAGGTTTCAAAGCTCCCCTTTTACGATGGACTGCAGCAGCTCTCAGTGTTTCGCTACTGTTGTCATGCCTTGCCTGCGAGCTTACTACCGGCATCTCGATAATAGTGACGGGCACGCTGCTTAAGTGCTCTTTCGATGGTCCTGGCTTCTGTGCAAAATTCAGCAACGGTACGTGGAGGGTTGCGAACCAGGCCTACAAATGAGTCCTGCTTAGCTCCACACAGCAAATGGCACACTTTCTTTGTTTCTATCATATTCTGATTGGTGACATTGACAAGGCGGGACATGTTCTCAATTTTCATGCTGACACTCGTTCGTGCGCTTGTTCTTCGATTGAAGGGCATGTTGTACCCTTTCCTGGCAATCAGTTCTGGCATGCGCAGCCAGGAAATGCCACCAAAAGCCTCCCAGCGTCGTTATGACTCCTTCGTGGCTCTCAACCATATTCTTGCTCAATCTTCTCACACAAAGTAAACTCGGCTCAGTTTTCTCGCCTCATCTAAGGCATTTGTCTTTGCGTCCCATTCGAAATGCTCCAGCGAGACTTCTACATCTTCGCGCACGTCACCGTGGAAGGGTTCATGTAAGCACGGATGTGACACGATGAGTTCAGATGCTAAAGCTGCATTGGCGATTGCATTGTAGTTGGTAGTTACCCATGCATGTGTTGGTGGAGCAGTAAGGAGTAGTCCGAATGCAGGTGACTACTTTCGGAGGTGGCGGCTTGAACGCTGGTGCACTGGAGTAAGTTCGCAGGCTCCAATCACGGAGGGTCAGGGCTCCTCTCTCTTGCGCCAAGGTGACTTCCAATCATACACAGCACCACCACTATAATGTCACGCAATACATTAGGCGGACCACACACAATGATTTACTAGGGGTGAACTTGTGCCAGGAAAAGTAGCTATGATACGAAGAAGAGTCCGCTAAAGTGTTGCGCACATGTGCCCCTTTCTGAACAAAAACTAGGTCAGCCTCTCAGCTCGTTCCCGCGCATGAGAGGCATGCGCTGCCCTCCGCCAAGATGCACGAGCACGCACGATGCACTGTAGACGGCCATACGGTATCTCGTTGGTTCTCTTCGTAAAAAAATTATCGGGAGCAATCTCTGGGGCAATATTCCCACACTGCATTGTCCCTCACTGCCTGCTTTGAGATAATGTCACCCACCATAATAGCATAATGTGTCTTTACTAATGGCTGACTCTACGTCTTCATAGAAGCGTTCAACTAAATGATCATCCTGGCTCCGTGTAGGCGCTTAGGCCTGTACCACCTTCGTCTTGTACCTTTGGTAAACTTTATTATTTCACCTAGCACCCTCGCACTGATGTATAGTATTCCTCTATGCGTCCAGCAATATTCCTTTGTATAGAAAACCTTCCTCTTAGTTATTTTCTGTCAATTAGTCAATGGTAGCATACGACGTGTGCGTTCATGAGCACTGCATAAAATTTACAAGTCCTACTAACTTCACTGAGTGCTATCAAAATTTATTTAACACCTTTTAATTTCACAAACATGGCAGCTAGACTAGCCTTACTAGATAGCGTTCTAGCGTTCAAGGTAGCAAAGTTTAGATCCAATAGCAGTCTGTCTGGACCCAGAGATTCTTAGCACCTTCCGCTGCATCGCAGATCTGACCACCACCTTGGACTGTTGCTTCGCAGCCACCCGGGCCTGAGTTTCAAGTGTTAATTGCTGTAGTCATGGGAGGTAGTGGCCAAGTACCGCACATGGGTGGCAATTCCTTCTCTAGAGAGAAAGTGCGTTACTGGAAGTTGGTCACCAGTGAGGCCGTGCCCCAGGCCTCTCTTTTTTTACAAGCTATTTTTTCAAACGCTTTGTGCAAACACTTTTCTTCAAAACAGTTGTGTAGCACACTGCTCATGCACAAATGACACACGAAAACAACACACACAGAACGAGAGTTAACAAGCAACGCTTACTGCTTGACACGTAACGCACTGTTTACACAAAATCAAAACACTAAACATAATCACAGCTACAGGTAGGTGCAAACTAACATATGTCCCAGTTGTTATACCTCACTTTGTATGAAAAGAGTGCTTTTTTTACAAACTGGGTCTATGCTGAGACCGAAGTGACTTTTTTATGCCCAGCAACTGACGCAATCATTCCAGTAAAGGCTGAAGGTACACGATTCTCTCCACCTAAGGATAAGCGCACGCGTACTTGCTTATATCCCCCCTTCCAAACCCAGGGAAAAGTGTTACTTATTTATTTATTTATTTACTTATTTATTTGCCTTTGTAGCGAGCGAGGAAGACGAGACGGCGGCCAACGTGGTGGTGTCGTTTTCTCGCCACTTTATTCCACGCCTGAAGCGGAGCCGCGTGGCTTTCCACGTCCGACACACCAAGTGCGCTACCTTGTTCTAATCCTCGCGCAGCTCGTGCTAGCACCAGCTGCGCAAGAGGCGCGGCGCGGTGATTGATAAAATGATCGTGATGATGGCACCGAAGGGCTCCCCCCCCTAGCGCTTTGCGTGAATAGAAGGCAGCAGTCACTTTGGGCATGGCCTTTGTTTCGCTGTAACGCGTTAAATATTCGGTGGCAACTACAGATTATTTCCAGACGAAGACGTGGGCAATGATCCGAGCAAGTCAATACCAATTTGATGAAATGGTGTATGCGGCGGGGCGATAGGCTGTAGTAGCCCTGCTGGTCGGACAGGTGGAGTCTTACGGCGTTAGCGGTAGTTGTATATGCAGACGTACTGCTTGACTGTCTTCGTCAGGCGTGGCTAGTAGTAGGAGCGGCGAACTCTTTCGAAGGTGCACATGCAACGAATGTGTCCACATGATGTTTTGTCGTGACGAGCATGTAAAATATCGTCACAAAGCGAGGGCGGACAACCAGTAGGTACGTAGCCTGGGTATGGTCGAAATTTTTCCTATAAAAGACTCCATCCCTGATGCAGAACAAGGCCAGCAAACGTGCGAAGTTTGGAGGAAGACTGCTTTTCCGGCCTTCGACGTAGTCAATCAGCTGGCTTAGCTTCATGTCGTCGCGTTGCTGTGGAGCCAAGTTTGTTGCTGACACAGAGGAAAGGAATGTATCGTCTTCTTCAACGTCCGCGTACGTACTTCCAATTGGCGCACGTGAGAGGCAGTCACCATCAGTGTGTTTGCGTCCTGACTTGTGAATGAATGTAACGTGAAATTCTTGCAGCCGAAGGCTCCACCGTGCTAGACGACCGGAAGGATCTTTCTGGTTGACGAGCCAGCGTAAATAATGGTGGTCGTTAACTACCCAGAATAGTCAACTGTACAAATAAGGCCAAAACTTTGTAGCCCAAACAACGGCTAAGCTTTCTTTTTCTGTTGCAGAGTAGTTTTTCACTGTGGATGATAGTGTTCGACTTGCATAGGTGATCACGCGCTCTACGCCATTTTGCCTTTGAACCAATACAGCTTTAAGTCCGACAATGCTGACATGCGTGTAGCTCTGTCGCAGGGTTGTCGTCAAAGTGACCGCGTACACGTGGGGCTTTGAGATGATTTCGTAGTGTGTCACAGGCGTGATGTTGATCCTTACCCCAAAGAAATGGTACGCCGTCTTTTGTAAGCTCATTAAGCGGTTCAGCGATTTAATGAAAGCCTTTGCCGAAGCGTCTGCAATATGCGCGCAGTCCCAGAAATCGGCGAAGATCGCGCTTTTCCGTTGAGACAGGAAATGCAGCAACAGATTTCGTTTTCTCATTGTCGTGCTGGCTCAAACGTGACCACGAATGTTCAGTTCTTCGAAAGCAAACTGGCATTTTTCAGCTTTGAGGCAAAGTCCAGCTGTTCAAGTCGCCTGAAAAACTTCTGTAAGCGCTGAACGTGCTCCTGAAACGTGTCCGAAAAGACGACCACATCGTCAAGGTAGAAAAGACACGGTTGCCATTTTAGCCCCGAAAGAAGTGTGTCTATCGTTTTTTGAAAGGTAGCTGGCGCCGAGCATAAGCCGAAGGGAAGGACCTTCAACTTGTAGAGTCCATCAGGAGTAATGAAAGCGGTCTTTTTGCGGTCACGCTCATCAACCAAAATCGGCCAATAGCCGCGACGTAGATGCATGAAAGGAAAGTAACGAGCGTTGCGAATGCGGTCCAGCGAGTCATCTATTCGTTGTAAACGATACACGTCTTTGTTTTTGAGCTTATTCAACTTTTGGTATTCGACGCAAAATCGCAGGGTACCATCTTTTTTCTTTACTAAAACAACAGGGGATTCCCATACACTGGTCGATCGCTGGATGACATCGTCTTTGAGCATCTTCTGGACCTGCTGGCATACAGTGTCTTTTTCTTTATGCGAGACTGTAGCCGTGCTGTCGAATGGGTCGCTCGGTAGGCTCGGTGTGTATACGATACTTGGCAAGCGCTGTTTTGTTCACTTTCGAAGTAGTTAGTGAAGAAATCCCGAAACGAGTCAGCTTCAAAAGACGTCTCCGTTGTGCGGACGGTAGACCCTAGTTTACGTAGGGAGCGCTTGCGAATGTCATGGCAGAATGGTCGCACGACGAAAGGGCAGATAATGTTGAGGGACCAGGGACGTCGGCAATATCCTAAAGGTATGCGTTCGCAGTGTATTTGGTTGATTGCAATACTTCTCGCTGAAATTCGTGAGTAATGGACAAGCCTGCTTCCTGCTGGGCTGAACAATACCTCAGGCAACGCAAGATTCTTGCAAAAAGTAGGGACAAATTTTTTTCCGCAATTGCAGCATCGGGGACGTCTTGGTCACCATCAACGTTGATAAAGCGGATGCTGCGGGGAGGCAGAATAACAGATTCGGAAGATACACGTAGGACAGCCTTCGATAAGTGGTTGTTTTCAGGTTCAGAATAAAACGGGTCCTCGAATGACACCTGCAAGTCTCGTAAGTCAATAATTGCGCCGTATTCACGGAGAAAGTCTAGTCCCAGAGTGTCTGGACGGGAGCACACAGCTAATATGAAGAAAGACTCTGAGAAAATCGAAGCACGGACTTGAACACGAGCTGTGCACAATCCAGTCGCCGTGACTAGACGGCCGCCTGCCATGCGTAACGGGAGTCCTTGCCAGAGGTTAGTTACCTTCCTCATTTGGGATGCCAGGGCGCTGCTCATAAGAACCTTAGGTGGTTGAAAAGTTCCAATCCCTCCACAACGGCGTCTCTCATAATCATGGGTTGGTTTTGGGACGTAAAACCCCACAAATAAATCATCAGTTTGGCAAGAATGGCGGAACCCAATCCCCCACCAACGTGAAGAAACGCCTCGCCAACACGTCAAGGTTGCCTCATCTACCAAGGAAGCATTTTCCAATCATTGTTTAGCCCCGGTGTCACACAGGTCCCGTTAATTAGGGAGGCGGTCGCCGGGCTAATTCCAAGGGCCGAAGTATCGGCCCCCCGAACCGCACCACGAAAGCGTGGACAATTTAAATGTGGTCCTTTTTGACACGCCAGCGGACGCCGGCTGTGGCCCAAAGAACAAGTCAGAGCCGAGAGTTGATAAACAAACAAAATTATATTCTCAATAACGACAGATCGTAAACAATACACAAGTATGCACACTCCACAATAGATGAGGAAAAAATGTCACCAATCAAACAACGTATTACACAGTACAATCAGCCACATTAGAAACAACAGACACAGACAACAATACGCACTACAATGCAGTCGCATGCATTGAACAACCAAGACACTTAAAGACTAAAGAGATAGAAAACCTATTCAGTCCAAAGTCCTTGGAACAAAAGTCTGAATGATACTCTTCCGAGAATCACTCACTCAAAGTCCAGCGTTGTTGTCGTTCCGCTGCCCCCTGAAATTTCTCTTCCAGGAAACCTCGCGTCTTCAATTGGCCACTCTTCAACCTTCAACTTCTTCGCCGGAACACGTCGGCTTCACACACGCAGCTGTTGCCACGCGTCTTCGCTCGATAGCGGTAAACACACGCTCTTGCCTGTAGCTCGAGCCTTCACCCCTCAGGTGAAAATCCTCTTCTTCTCCTGCTTTGTCGCCACGGACAAAACCTTCGCCGACTACACGGCGGAATCCCTACGCGCTCTGGGGCTAACTTCCGTCTTCTCCTGCTCTGTCACTACGGACAGAACCTTCGCCGACTACACGGCGGAATCCCTACGCGCTCTGGCGCTAACTTCCGTGTTCTCCTGATCTCTCGTATCGGCTGCTCGATTAAATTCCTTCCGCGCGAGATTCCAGAAGGTTCTCGTCATTTCGTCGGCGCGATACGCAGCGAAGGCTGGGGAGAGGGCGAGACGGTTGGGATGCCCTCCGCGGCGGATGACTCAACGCGGTATGACCACGCCCCTTTCCTTCTAGAAAAATCCAGTGCTTGCTCGGCCGCCATTTTGGGGTGAGGAGGTTCGTCGGCGAAGCCACGCTTCCGAGAGAAGAGGCTCACGCGCCCGGGGAGCCTTTAGATGTTTGTTTTCTTTTTCTTTCTTTTTCGTTGACCTCGCGGCGTCACTCCGGCGGTTCGTCGCGAGGATTTGGCGGCGCGCCCTTTTTTGAGCGCTCGTTCTGTGACACCCGGAAAGGCCTGAACGTTATGAATACCAGTAACTTTTGCATTTCTCAAGCCCTGACAATATCGGTGGGTCGCTCCAGTGCGGATATCACTAAAGACATCATTTGTCCTACTGCGATGCAGAAATTTGTTGTGATTAGTGCGCCATCGCAAGCCGAAGCGGAGGCCTACGCAAGTCTCGAGGCCATCATCATTAATACCGCAGGGTACAAGGTTAGCCTATACATTGCTCCGCCCGACACCACACGCAAGGGCATCACCAGAAACTTCAATACGGACATTAACGATGAAGATTTCAGAAGACCAGTCAAGGAATCCCTCTGTTCTCGAAGAGCGACGAATCAAGAATTCTACCACAGTCGTTATCTTTTTCAGAGGACTTCGAGTACCAAAGTGCATAATGTGCTGTCCCAGCATAGTCAAGTGCACCCTCTACCGACGGCAGATGAAGGTCTGCTATGCCTGTGGTAGACTCGGCCACAGAGCCGACGTGTGCCACACTCCAGGAAATGTTATCTGCCGGGGTTGCAGAATGATCTCCCTTGGCGACCAGCACGTTTGCTAGCCGACTTGCACCTTCTGTGGAGGCCCTCATTCCAAGGCCGATAGAACCGGTAGACAAAGATTTGAAATACCTTATAACGTCAGACAGCGCAAAAGAGACAGATGCAAATTTCACGCGGACTTTGCACCGATACATGAGTTGTCCGGGCCGGCCAACAAGTCTAAGATCAACTAAAAGAGATCGAGGGGCCGCTACCGACACAATATTGGCCTCCGATCCACAAGCCGTTCCCAGTCCCGGAGCTGTTTCCGATCACGGGGCCCAGCATTCCGCACTCAGGAGCCAGCTGTCATGGCGACCGAGTGAGCTGACCGCGTCAAAGAACCACAGAAACAGGTAATCGTGGGAAGGGGACATGCTGCCAGTGCAGAACAATGATAGAATAATTATATAAAGAAAGGGAGAACGCTGCACTAAAGAAAGGTGATTGCGCTACTTAAAGCCGAGATGGTCGCACTTAAGAATGGTAATAACGATAAAAGTGAGGCTCTGGAACAACCTCAGCTAACTAGACTCAAAACGCTTGTTAAAACGCCTATGGAAATGCCCATAGAAACACCTATGAAAGCGGTCGTCACAATGTCCGCTAAAAAAGCCACAGATGCTCACGTCGAAAGACCCATAAAAGTGAAGTGTACTATTCGCCTAACCAAAAAGAGGGCTTTCACGAGGCCCGCACTTTATGAGGAGCTGCATAGCTTTGAAACGGAGATCAGTGGAATGTTCCAGTCGCTCCGCTAAACAGTCACATCAAATCGTGTTATGGTCAATACCTTGGCGGACACGTTCAGCGGGCTGGATGCTAAGGTCAATACGTTGGACGCCACCTTGGGTGCGTTGGACGGTAAGGTCAACGTGCTCGAACGAAGGCACACTTTTCGAGCCTAATCATGGCACGTCCCCCTTAAGAGTTGAGGATTTGGCATTGGAACTGCGGGAGGTTCACGCGCAAAAAGGCAGTTCTACAGCAGTTCATTCGTTCGCACTCTGAAAAACAGCACGTAATTTTGCTTCAGGAGACGCTTTCGGACTCTGGCATTCTGCAGGGTTACAAATCTCAAGCTTTGTACGGAGACGGACGTAGAGGCATTTGCGCAGTCTTCTCTAAGGGATACACCTATATCTCTCGCGATCTTTCTGTGGGCAGTAGTAAAGTAGATCACTCATTGTTTGAAATTATTCCGGGGGTCATTTCAAAAATAGTGTTTTCATCCTTCATATTTATAGTTTGCCAAATGACTCGAGACAAATATTCGCGGTGCTCTTGAGCATGGCTGCAGCCAGGGCCGATATCTCCCCACTTGTGGTAGCGAGTAATTTCAGCGCTCGTAATCAAGCTTGGGGTTATCTGTGTTTATCCTGTCAAGGCGAGGATTTTTGGCAAGCAGCGGCAAACTTGAACCTCACCCTGGCCACGGACCACCACTGCCGACCAGGATGGGTAACTCTTGCACGAGGGACACCACACCAGATCTTACCTTTGGTAGAACTGTTGAATATGCTACTTGGCACAATTTGCACGTGCATCTGTGAAGTTACCTTAATGTTCTAACTACCTATATCAGTGTAAAAGGCAAGCCCATATGAGAGTTTAGTTTCACAGATTGAGACTACTTCTGGCTTATTAAGAAAAAAAACGCGTCCAAGTTGAAGACTCCACCCCCAGTCTGCATCAATGGGCCAAACATTCCAAGAAAGAATTTAGTGCGGCGACCAAAAAAATAGACGCGTATTTAAAAACGGTCAAGATGGACAGCCGCTTTGCGCACTTCCTAGAGGCCAAGAATTCATCACACAATAGGTGAAAAGGGCAGAGCCTCATTCGTTGGCTCCGCAAGAAAATTGTAGAACTTAACCAATCTACCAAGGACCACTGCGAGACCCTCTCTACACAGTAAGCTTTTTACATCGTTACGGGTGTAAAAAGAATGTTTTCCAAGTTTCCATCTTAATCTATTTGGTTTAACACTCTTTTCTTTGCTGGTACACCCAAACAGAAGAGCGTAAGTGGCATAAGGGTGTTATGGCGTTCCTGATGGTGTTAGTGGAAGAGCTGAAGAGTGTACATCTATATTTGCAATAACATTTCGTCGGCATAACATCCCAAAGCCATTATAATATTGAGAGTTGCCATACTGAACGGCTCCGGAAATCGATACTACCTGGGCTTATTTAGGATCCACATGAATCTAACTACACATGTCTCGAACAATTTTGCCTCCAGTGAAATTGTGGCCGCCCAGAACTGCCAGGATTCAAACCTGTGACTTGTGGGTCAACAGTTGAGCGCGATAAGCCCGAGGCCACCGGAGCTCGAATCTTGCACGTGCAATAATCGAGCTGCATCTATGCTTGCAAATAAATACCCGCGCATAGCGCAATGTGCCTGTCGTACTGCCTTCTCTAAGATTGTAATGTCGTAGGGATGGCAAAAGAATGAAAATGGTTCAGGCGTTGGCACACTTCACAGGACACTTCAGGAATATCCGAGAAAATTGCAAAAAAGAATAACTTTTCTTTTTGCACTGTAGGATTTGACACTCCTTTACTTTTTATATCATTCGCATTGAATGTCAATAGATGGGCTACTGATTGTTGCCCTAGTTGGTATTGGCTTACTGACATGCTTCGGCCGCAAATAACACACACACAAAGTAAAGATGAGCTACTGTCACGATCAATCTTATATTCATGTGTAGAAGCAAATAAAAAAGCTTGAATTTATTACAAGAGCCCTTGCTCGGTCAAAAGCCATTCGAGCGCACGTCGTTTTACCATGCTTTTCGAAGAAGAGACGTGCTTGGTCGAAAAGGTAAACAATGCGCTACCTTCTGCAACCATGAAGGAGCACGGGGAAGAGAAAGGCACGAGGGGAGAGGCACACCCCCCCCCGCACACACATACAACCATATATATATATATATATATATATATATATATATATGTGTGTGTGTGTGTGTATATATATGTGTGTGTGTGACGCTTTACTAAAGTGATCCTAGGAAAAGATGACGAAGAGGAAGTGCGCGTGCATTAGAATAAACGCATGGCATCTGGACCACGCCGTGTCTCTTTTTTGTAGCGTCGCACAAGTTGACATGATCGACCTCATCAATGTGCCATGGCTAAGCCAAAGCCTTCGCTCAACATACAAAAGTTCAAGGGAACACCAGAAGACGTCCCCATCGACAAGTGGCTTCTTCTTTTTGACATGAAGGCAGCCGAGGTGTCACGGACTCACCGTGATCGGGTCAGTCACTTCAGCGATTACATTGAAGGGGAAGCGTTCAAGTGGTACCTGACAGAGATTTTCGGCAACGGCGAGACAACTTGGGACGTTATCAAGCGTGACATGCAAGCCCGCTTTGCTACGACTGACGGAGATGCCTTTCGTCTCTTCATTCACTACCGACTGAAAGGAGGGCAGACCATCAACGACTACTACGACGAGAAAAAGCGACTGGGTTCCTTGGCTGACCTGAAAGAGTGCCACATCATTTCTGGACTGACTGAAGGCGTTCTTCCTGATGTGGAACTGGCGCTCGCCGGACTCTCTTTCAACTCGTGATCAGAGTGGCTCACTGCTGCTCAACGGGTCGAGACATCTTTAAAACGGGTGAGAGGAGTTTTTTTACTCGTAATGCTAGTATCGCATCATGAGCTCCACGTCTCTTCAGCAGACCGCAGCAACTGACTATAACTCCTCAACCACGTGCCCCGAAAACAAATGTAGATACTGCTCAGCTGCTGGTTTCCCACGACAGTTTCACTGGCACAACAAAGTTCCGCGTCACGGCAACGTGTCCACTATTGATACTGAACGGGGAAACGAGGAGGGCGACCCAGAGATTCATTAATACCCTTCAGTGGTCTCATCAACGGAAAACCAGTAAATGCAATTCCCGATACAGGAGCAACAATTACTTGTAACAGCGAAGATGTGTACAAACAGCAAAAACTTCAGTTGATGAGAGACTCCAGCATTATGGTTCAGCAAGTCTCATCAAGCATTCGAACTTTGGGTCGCGGAAACAATCAGTTACAAATTTGAAACGTCCTAATGAAAGTTTATGGACATGTGCTGCGAGGCATGAGAACGCAATTAATTCTTGGCCTAGACAGCGCTTCATACTTCAATCTTTCTGTAATTATGGAAAGCAAGTCAGTGACACAAGCACGTGAGAATACGAACCTTGCGCATCACAATGAAACGAAAACCATTCAAGCCCCACTGATGCGAACCCTGACTTCAGAAAACTTATCAGAGCATGAGTCTGTGGCGCTCAAATCTCTTTTAGGCAAGTTTGACGAGATATTTTTGAAATCTCAGACAGATATTGGGTGCATCACTACTGAGAAACGTAGGATCGCACTTACCAATGCTGTCCCCATTCGTCGAGCACCATACCAATGTTCACAGGCAGACAAAGTGGAGATCGACAAACAAATTAACGCTCTCCTCAAGCAAGGTGTTGTGAGGCCTTCATTATCGTCATACGCCGCACCTGTCATTTTAGCAGAAAAGAAAGATGAAGGACGCACTCATCTAAGTATTGAATACCGAAACTCAACGCCATAACGGTACCCGACTTTCAACCAATTCCACGTATAGATGATATTCTTGACCACTTGGGAAAGGCGGAGTTCTTCACTACGTTGGACGTATCGTCGGAATCGTGCATCGTATCGTGCATCCTGACGATGTTCAGAAAACTGCATTTGACACACCTGATAGTCATTTTCAATGGTTGGTAATGCCGTTTGGGTTGAAGAACACTCCAGCTACATTTGAAAGAGCCATGAAATCAATAAAAGCGAAACATCAGCTCACCAATGTTATTAATTACTTTGACAATGTGGTCGTATACTAAGAGACATTTCATGATCATATACGACATCTTGAGGCGCTATTGAAAGTTCTCAAAACCAAGAACGTAAATCTCAAACAAAAAAGTGCCAATTTGCACGCTGCAGCATTGAATACCTGGGCCACAAAATTTCACAAGTAACAGTGACACCTAAGCAAAGTAATGTGGCTGCCATACTCAAATTTTCGACACCAAAACAATAAAAATATTTCCAGCGTTTTCTGGGCACTGTAAACACCTACCGTCAATACAACCCCCACTTCAGCGATATCGATCGCTCTTCCACTCACAAAATTACTCCACAAAGGCAGCAAGTGGGTGTGGACAGAAGCATTCGAGCAAGGCTTTCGTGTAGTGAAGGAGCGGATAACTGAAGAACCAGTGCTTCGCATATACGACCCTCCGAGACCATGTACTGTGTACTGTGACGCATCTGGCGAAGGCACCGGTGCAGTGCTTAAACAACCTGATGACAAAGGCAAAGAACATCCTGTTGCTTACTATTTCCGCAAACAACTTAAGCACGAGGCGAACTATGCTATTACAGAAAGAGAATGTCTTGTCATTGTATATGCCATTGATAAATGTCATTGCTACCTTCATGGAAAATCATTCACTGTTTTAACAAATCACTCAGCACTCCAGTCGGTGAAGAATGCTAAAAATCCTCAAGGTCGTCTCTTCCGGTGGTCTTTGAAACTGTCAACGTATGATGTGAACATCAAACATCAAAAGGGTGCAAGTATTGTCGGAACAGATGCGCTCTCCAGAGCCCCAATAGTTAACTTTCTATCACACGACGACCTTCAGCGATGCAACAATGAGCGTCCAAAAGGAACGCACTCATTGGAAAATAACATCATCATCGTTAAAAGAAAAGAACTACAGAAAATATACGTACCCCATAAACTACGCCCAACCATTCTGAAGAATGCACATCAACATTTTAGGCAAGTCGGAGTGAAGAAGACGCTATCACTCGTGTCTTCACAATATTAGTGGCCGCATATGGTAACCAATGTTTCCAATTACATTCGGCATTGTGATACATGCCAGAGATGCAATTAGACGAAAACAAAAAAAGTTTCGGACGCTTGAATCACTGCCTCCAGCTAAAGAGCCTTTCGACCTCTTTGCAATAGACACCATTGAAGATTTTCTGGATATGGTTCGTCAAAAAGGTTTATACACTTGGTTATTGATCATGCGACTCGTTACGTATGGGTGTTTGCTCATAAAAGTGAGAACAGCGACGCCTACAATTCATGCCTAAAAACAATTTTTTCTTCTGGAAAACCACGGAAGCTCCTTTCAAATCGTGAAACAGGATTTCCCGCAGGAAAATTCCAGCAGGTTTTAAAACCTAATCGTATACACCTCATCACCAAAACCATCGCCTCACCTCAAAACATAATCGCATTCACCTAATCTCATCATCCACGATGCAACGGTATGAACAAGCGGACAAACCAGACTATGGTAACGAGACCTAATGTAAGATCAATGACCAACCACAGAATTCTTGGACTAAGCTGCTTCCGGAGGTAATTGACGAATACAACATAACACCCACGAAGTCACTGGCTACGCACCTTCCTTCTAGATGTATGGAATTCCACCTTATCCTACTGCACTGTGTGGAAAATGAGGCTATCCCGCTGCCTTTGCGTGGGCTTCGCCGCCTTTTCTTCCGTTTTCATGTCCCGACATGTCTGCCGTCCTTTGCTGTCTGCCGCGCTGGGAGAGCGGAGTGACGTTTAACTCCCTCACCCGGTAGCGGATGTTGACTGTGGCGCCACGCGTGGAGTCTCCCGAGAGGTTTTCGCGCGCTGCGTCAGGATCGGACAGATACTCTCCGGGACTGCAAACGGTGAGCCACGCAATCTTTTCTGTCCATCGACTTCCGTTGCTTGGGTCTCGTCGGACTTCGCTGACGGCGCCTCGCGCCCCAGGCGAACGCTCACCTTTTGTTGCCCCACTGCGTACGCACGGCCGAGGGGCGGTACGTTGTCCTATTGCGTGGCCTAGCTACGCCGACCCGTCTCCCTCCGAAGCCAACGTGAGCGCCTTTGCCCTCGCTCGAGCAACCGGGCCTTGGTCCTGGTGTCTCCGTGGATTGCCTTTACCGCGGAGACGTGCTCGTGGCACCCTGTGTAGTACCTTTGTGCCCGTGGCGTGGATAAGCCTATTTGCTTTCCCGTCGCACCTTTGCAATGGCCTGTACTGCGTTTGGTGTTGCCACAATAAAGTGTTTCGACTTTGAGCAGTATCGTGTTCTCGCCACGACAACGGTTAACGCGTGCCCTGCGGCTCGCTAAGACCGGATCCACGCTGGCGGCCGTACTAGCTTCCGCACAGGAAACAGGTGCAACGGCTGAAGGAAGGGGCGAACGAGAAAGAGCATCTGCGTCTGTATGCTTGCGGCCTGAGCGTTAAATGACGTGAATATCATTTTCTTGTAAACATAGCACCTAATATCGAAGCTGACCCGAAGGATACTTCAACTAAGCGAGCCAACAGAGTGATTGATGACCTGTAACTACATCAAACGAGCGTCCATATGAGTTAGGAAGAAACTTTTATCATGCTCAAACACTGGCTAAATATTTATTTCGGAAACCAAGTATTAGTGCTCTGCCTTGGTTAGGGTGCGACTCGCATACGCAACTACATACTCCGAGAAGCCAGGCTTGCGTTGAGCTAGCACAGCACCAAGTCCTATGCCACTGGAATTCATGTGTACATCGGTTGGAGCAATATGGCTGAAGGGGTGTCTTCACAGAGGTGTCCATTACCAATGATCAGCTGATTCAGTGGTGCAAATATTGGAGCGAAGCTCTTCACAAAGCGGCGAAAGTAGGAGCACAGTGTGACGAAGCTGCGAAGCGCTTTCATGGTCCTAGACTTCGGGAACTTAGTGACAGCACGAAGCTTTTCTCGGTCTGGGAGGACACCTTGTTTTGAGACAACGTGGCCAAGTATTGTGAGCTTCCAAGCTCCAAATCGGCACTTCTTGATGTTTAGGTGAAGGACTACGCTCGTGAGGCAGCTCAAAACGTCGCTAAGACGATGGAGGTGGCTGTCGAAATCAGGGGAGAAAACAACGCCATCATCCAAGTAACATAGGCCTGTCTTCCATTTTAGCACACGCAAGACGCTATCCATCCTCCATATTGCTTTTTAGGATGACAATGATGATGAATCTTGGAGGTACAGTTACATCACCACCTGCAGTCTGGAGTGCATCGAATAGTTTTCAGTCTCGAATGTTGCGATGGCCTGTTTCATCGAGAACAATACGCACATTTCGTGCAAGTTTATCACTGCGCCAGTAGCCTGCAAAATCTCTATTCCGATAATTGCATCTCTTGATCACTCCGACAGGACAATGCAGCTGGCGACGTAGGTCAAGCCGCGTATCCCGACTCTAGAGGTACACATGCCTGCCGGATCGATAAAGTGTCCCCCGACAGTTCCCACTTGCGGTCCCATCATTGAGGTAAGAACTTTTTTCAGCGTATTGGCTAGTCTCCTGCTCATGACGGAACAGTCTGCGCCTGTGTATATCAAAGCATTCGTATTGTCACGGGGTCGTGACGCGGCTGAAGACAGGAGACTTCGTGTTGAAATTTAACTGTTTATTTGGGCGAACCTGTGCCCGGTAAATTGAAAGTCCAATTACAGCAGCAGTCTCGCACAGATAGCAGTCTCGGACTGATAGCGGCGAACGGAGCGTCGGCCTTCGATCAACAACTGACAAGCGGCGAAGCGCGTCGCCATTTATACTCTTGCCGTCGAATGTTCTAGCGTAATCGCTGGCGTTGGCGTAGGTTCCAGAACAATCTGTACCGTTCGCACAGTGGGCGTGATCTTATCGAAATGATCTACTACAGTCCGGAACCTTCTAGAAAACTGCAGGCGCGGTTTGCGCTGAGAATCGTGCGGTGTTTTCGGACGATAACAAAAACTTGGGAAAATGGAACGTGGCATTGCCCCCCTCTAAAAAAAGGCATCGTCCCGATGCTTTAACTTAAGATGGAAGTACAATAATAATGCAAGAAAGTACAACGAATAAATTACGATACAACACTAATACAAAAAAACACTGGTTCAGTGTGTTAACGCGAATGAAACGGCTTGAGGCGCGCGACATGGACGACTTCAGGTCGCGATAGGCGTCGTTGACAGTTCGTGATGCCGTCGGGGACAACCTCGTAATCAAGTAGGCCGAGCCGTCGAACCACCCTGTACGGTCCGAAATACCGTCGCAGAAGCTTTTCACTTAGTCCACGTCGGCGTATCGGCGTCCACACCCAAACACGTTCACCGGGCTGGTATTCCACGAAGCGTCGTCGAAGGTTGTAACGGTGGCTGTCGGTCGTCTGTTGATTCTTGATACGGAGACGCGCAAGTTGTCGGGCTTCTTCGGCGCGTTGAAGGTACTCGCTCACATCGAGGTTTTCTTCGTCGTTGACGTTGGGTAAAATGGCATCGAGCGTTGTTGCCGGGCTCCTTCCGTAGACCAATTTGTATGGAGATATCTGCGTCGTCTCCGGCACCGCCGTGTTGTATGCGAAGGTCACATACGGAAGAATGGCGTCCCACGTCTTGTGTTCGACATCGACTTACATTGACAGCATGTCGGCGATCGTCTTGTTAAGCCGCTCGGTGAGGCCGTTGGTCTGTGGGTGGTACGCTGTCGTCGGGCGGTGGTTTGTTTGGCTGTATGCCAAGATTGCTTGAGTTAAGTCGGCAGTGAATGCCGTTCCTCTGTCGGTGATAAGGACCTCTGGGGCGCCATGACGTAGGACGATATTTTCGACGAAGAATTTAGCTAACTCGGATGCACTGCCTTTTGGCAGGGCTTTTGTCTCGGCGTAGCGGGTGAGGTAGTCGGTAGCTACCACAATCCACTTGTTTCCGAAAGCCGACGTCGGGAACAGCCCCAGTAGGTCCATACCAATCTGCTGGAAAGGTCGGCAAGGTGGATCAATTGGCTGCAGAAGTCCCGCTGGCCTTGTCGGCGGTGTCTTGCGTCGCTGACAGTCCCGGCATGTTCTCACATAACGAGTGACGTCGGTGGTAAGACGTGGCCTGTAGTACCTTTCTTGTATCCTCGCGAGCGTGCGAGAAACACCGAGGTGCCCTGCCGTCGGATCGTGGTGAAGGGCCTGCAGGAGTTCTGGTCGCAGAGCTGAAGGCACCACAAGAAGGTACTTAGCTCGAAGCGGTGAAAAGTTTTTCTTTTGTAGAAGACCGTTTCGTAGAAAGAACGACGCAAGTGCGCGCTTGAATACCTTCGGGACTTCGGCGGTCTTGCCTTCGAGGTATTCTATTAGGGCCTTAAGTTCCGGGTCAGCCCTCTGTCGTTCAGCGAAGTCGTTGGTAGTTATCGTTCCTAAGAAGTAGTCGTCATCCGGGTCGTCGGGTAGCGGTTGGTCGACAGGCGCACGAGAGAGACAGTCGGCGTCGGAGTGTTTTTTTGCCGGACTTGTAAATGACAGTAATGTCATATTCTTGAAGTCTCAGGCTCCATCGTGCGAGGCGACCTGAGGGGTCCTTCAAGGTGGCTAGCCAACACAATGCGTGGTGGTCGCTCACAACTTTGAAGGGCCTGCCGTAGAGGTAGGGGCGAAATTTCGACGTAGCCCAGATTATGGCGAGGCACTCTTTTTCTGTTGTGGAATAATTTGCTTCTGCTTTGGATAGCGATCGGCTGGCGTAACTAATAACCCTTTCAAGTCCGTCAGCCCTCTGCACAAGAACGGCGCCAAGACATACGCTGCTTGCATCAGTAGGTATTTCTGTCTCGGCGAATTCGTCGAAATGGGCAAGTAACGGAGGCGTCTGGAGGCGATGTTTAAGCTCCTGGAAAGCGTGTTCCTGCGGCGTTTCCCACTTAAACTCCACGTCGACCTTGGTAAGGTTAGTGAGAGGATCGGCGATGCGGGCGAAGTTTTTCACGAACCACCTATAATAGGCACACAGGCCCAGAAATCGGCGCACGGCTTTCTTGTCAGTGGGCGGCGGGAAGTCGGCGATGGCGGCTGTTTTCCGTGGATCGGGACGAACTCCAGACTTGCTGATAACGTGCCCCAGAAACAAGAGCTCCTCATACGCAAATCTGCACTTTTCTGGCTTCAGTGTGAGTCCGGAAGTCTTGATGGCTTGAAGTACAGCTTCAAGGCGCCGAAGATGCTCGTCGAAACTCGAGGAAAACACGACGACGTCGTCCAAGTACACAAGGCAAGTCTGCCACTTCAATCCTGCCAGTACTGTATCCATAACGCGTTGAAACGTTGCAGGCGCTGAGCAAAGGCTGAAGGGCATCACCTTAAACTCGAAGAGGCCGTCCGGTGTTATAAACGCCGTCTTCTCTCGGTCTCTTTCGTCGACTTCGATTTGCCAATAGCCAGTCTTGAGGTCCATTGACGAAAAGTACTTGGCGTTATGGAGCCGATCAAGTGCGTCGTCTATTCGTGGGAGGGGATACACGTCCTTTCTTGTGATTTTGTTCAGGCGGCGATAATCGACGCAGAAACTTAGGGTCCCATTCTTTTTCTTCACTAACACCACGGGGGATGCCCATGGACTCTTGGACGGCTGGATAATGTCATCCCGCAGCATTTCATCAACTTGTCTCTTCATGACCTCACGTTCTCGCGTCAAAACCCTGTACGGACTCTGACGGAGTGGTCTGGCATTTTCTTCGGTTATGATGCGATGTTTCGTGATTGGGGTCTGCCGAATTTTCAATGACGACGAAAAGCAATCTTCGTATTGCAGGAGCAGGGCCTTGAGCTGTTCTTGCTTATCATTCGGAAGTCTGGGATTGACGTTGAAAGCTCTGGGAGGGGCTTGGTTCCTCTGAGCATGTTCCGCAGAATCGGCGAGAGCGAAAGCACTGGTGGCTTCGACAATTTCTTCGATGTATGCGACCGTTGTTCCTTTGTTCACATGTTTGTACTCATTGCTGAAATTCGTGAGCAAAACCGTTGCTTTGCCTCCCCGCAGCTCTGCAATTCCTCTTGCGACGCAAATATTTCGGGTGACCAACAGATGCTGACTGCCTTCAACGACGCCTTCCAAGTCAGGTGATTTAGGAGCGCTGACTGAAATAATGACGCTTGAGCGAGGCGGAATGGTGACTTGTTCTTCCAGCACATTCAAGGCATGGTGTCCTGACGGCGTGCGCGGTGGTAGTGCTTCTTCTGTGGATAACGTTATCGACTTTGTTTTTAGGTTGATGACAGCACCATGGAGGCATAAGAAGTCCATGCCAAGGATGACATCTCTCGAGCAACGCTGTAGGACTACGAAGTCTGTAGGATAAATACGGCCGTTAATGGTGACTCTCGCTGTGCAGATTCCTGCAGGCGTTACGAGATGACCTCCGGCTGTGCGGATTTCAGGGCCTTTCCAAGCTGTCCTAACTTTCTTTAACTTCGCGGCGAACGACCCACTGATGACAGAATAGTCGGCTCCAGTATCGACGAGAGCGGTCACACTGTGGCCGTCGATAAGAACGTCGAGGTCGCTAGTTCGCCGTCTCGCAATACAGTTAGGGCGTGGCGTCGGGTCACGGCTGCATCGGCTTGTTCTGCTGCCTCCATGTTGCGTCGTCAGGCCACCTTCGGTAAGTGAGCTTTCGCCGTCAGGGCTTTGCCTGGTTGGCGTTGTGTTCGGAAAGCTCCGTCGCGGCGTCGTCGTCGTCGGAGGATCTTCGGTAGTTCGTCGCACAGCAACCGCACCTCCACCGGTTGCTGCCCTTAGTTTCCCGGATACGGGCTAGGAGACCGGCCCCGCGTTGGGCCAGAGTACTGCCGGTGGTGCGGTGACGTGCGGCGGCTGGGCGACGGGGAACTCGAAGGGCTTCGTGGTGTCCACCGAGTTCCTGTCAGGTAGTCGGCGATGTCACGTGGTCGTTCTCCTGGCTGTGGACGCGGTGCATTGACGGCGAAGCCACGCAGTCCCATCTGTCGGTACTGGCAACGGCGGTATGTGTGTCCGGCCTCGCCGCAGTGGTAGCAGAGCGGGCGATGGTCAGGGGTGCGCCAGACGTCAGTCTTCCTCGGTGCACTGCGCTGGGCTGCTGGCGAACGGTATGACGTCGGTGGGGGTGGTGGCGGCGGTGGCGTCTGTCGACGGAAGTGCGACGGCGCGGCGTTTTGTTGTGGACGGGGAGGAGCGTTGTGGCGCAGTGCAGCGGCGTAGCTCATAGCTTCCGGCTCGGGAAGCGGTGCGTGGGGAAGTTGAAGCGATTGCCGAACTTCTTCTCGCACAATGTCGGCGATTGAATCCACTTGAGGCTGCGCCGAAGGCAACAGCTTGCGCAGCTCTTCCCGCACGATCGCTCGGATCGTTTCACGCAGGTCTCCGGAGTTACTGGCTTGAGCAGCAGCGCAGTCTGCAGTCAAGCGATGATTATACTGTCTAGTGCACATGTCCAGTGTCTTTTTGATCGTGGTCGCTTCGGCTACAAATTCTTGGACGGTTTTCGGCGGGTTTCTCATCAGTCCCGCGAAGAGCTCCTGTTTGATGCCTCGCATAAGAAAACGAACTTTTTTCTTCTCAGGCATGTCTGGGTCAGCGTGACGGAATAGTCGGGTCATTTCTTCCGTGAAAATGGTGACATTTTCATTTGGTAGTTGAACCCGAGTCTCTAATAAAGCAGCGACCCTCTCTTTGCGAGCGACGCTCGCGAACGTTTGCAGGAATGCGCCGCAGAAAACATCCCACGTTCGGATCGTGGACTCCCGATTTTTAAGCCAAGTCCTTGCGGTGTCTTTCAAATAGAAGAACACACGACGCAGCTTTTCGTCATTGTCCCAGTGGTTGAGGGCGGCCACACGGTCGTATGTCTCCAGCCAGGACTCCGGGTCTTCGAACGATGACCCATGGAAAATTGGTGGTTCCCTGGGTTGATGCATGACCATCGTGGGCTGGGACGCTGCGGTTGTCATTGGCGCTGCAGTAGCGGTCATGGCCTTCGTCTTCCCCGCCTTGTCTGGTAGAAGCCCGTACTCCGGTGGTAGCCCTTGCTGTCGGAGGCTTGTTCGCTGCTCCTGGTTGGTGTCGGTGTCTTCTCCGCGACGTGGGCTGGGTTCACGGCTTGACGGGGGCGTCCGGTACATGAACGAAGCAGCACCTCCATCAGATGTCACGGGGTCGTGACGTGGCTGAAGACAGGAGACTTCGTGTTGGAATTTAACTGTTTATTTGGGCGAACCTGTGCCCGGTAAACTGAAAGTCCAATTACAGCAGCAGTCTCGCACAGAGAGCAGTCTCGGACTGATAGCGGCGAACGGAGCGTCGGCCTTCGATCAACAACTGACAAGCGGCGAAGCGCGTCGGCATTTATACTCTTGCCGTCGAATGTTCTAGCGTTATCGCTGGCGTTGGCGTAGGTTCTAGAACAATCTGTACCGTTCGCACAGTGGGCGTGATCTTATCGAAATGATCTACTACAGTCCGGAACCTTCTAGAAAACTGCAGGCGCGGTTTGCGCTGAGAATTGTGCGGTGTTTTCGGACGATAACAAAAACTTGGGAAAATGGAACGTGGCAGTATCATAGCCGTCTAGAAGTGCCGATAAAGCAGTAGCGACGTTACCGTTTCTGTACGTAGTCTCGTGTTCATAATCATATTTTAAAATCGGCACTGGAAGTTGTTTTCTGGCGTTGGCAGCGGCCTTACCTCCCCAGGTCACCGATTCTAGTTTTTCCGAAGCGGGCTTTGAGGAAGTCGCCTCGGAGAGTTTCAAGATGGGCGTGGACTTGGTGACCGATACCTCAGTGGAGCTGTTGACCGAGACTGATGCTGGTGCCAGCAGTGAGTACCTTGACGCGTTGACAAGTACTCTTCAATATCAAAAGGTCGTTCCCCATTTCTTGGACAAGCGTGTTTATGGGAAAACACCGCGAAGTCCACCTCGGCGATATTCACACATCCTTAAAGATAGCCAGCTTCGCCGCAGTGATAACAAAGCGGAATTCAATCAGGAGTGCGCCAAATATCAGCTTTTCGGAACCTCGTCTCATCTGGGGACGGCATGAATCGAGGTTTCGGCAGATGCGCATTTGCTGCGGTGAAATAAGATCCAGGGGCGATGAAATGAGGTACAGCTGCGCCTCTCAGCACTTCGGTGTACAAGGCTGCGGGTTGCATCGGAACCGACGCTTGAACCAGCTGTGCTTGTGGCTGCTGCTCACCGACTGCCTGTCTCTCTTCCTCTCGGACAACTTGCGCTAACGACCAAACCGTTGAGGAGTTGCCGTTTAGCTTCTGGGATTCTTTTCGAACCACCGATCGAATGAGCTCTCATAATACATCGATGCCATTCTTGAAGACTGCTGACACCCCATCTACATATGCGACGTTAACATCTCGATTGTAGTGCCTCGTTCGCTGTCGCAGGGTCTTTTGAATGGTTGCCACCTCGGTGCGAAATTACGTGACAATCCGCGGGGGGCATCGGAGCAAACCAGCGAAATTCTTCTGCTTCGCCCCACGCATCAGGTGCCGAAGTTCCTTGTCCTTGCTGATATTGTGATCAGACCAGCGAAATAACCGGCACATGTCTTCCACATACAGTGCACTTGCCTCTTGCTCGCAAGGCAGCTTCAGCTGTTTCCTTGTGGTCTATGCTCGGGTATGTGGCCAGTAGCTTCCGTTAAAAGTCATACCACGGCCAAATGGCACATTCATGGTTTTTGAACCGCGTTCGTGCGCTGTCCTGCAACGCGAAGCAAACGCGGTGCCGCTTCTATTGTTTGGTCCATCCGTTTCAGTTGGCAACGCTCTCAAAACCTTCTAGCCAATCCTCAGCGTCTTCATGGGGATCGCCACAAATTGGTCGGGCGTCCGTAGCTCATCAACAACGATGTCCGTGGCAGTGACTGGAGAAAAAAACGACGTGTGCTGCGACAGTTAGAGACGACATTTCGGTACTCTCACCGGAGACAGCTGGAGACACTCTTGGCTCTGGTGGCAGGAGAAATTCCGGCGGCGCACCACGTAGACGACGGCTTGTGCACTGATGAATTGGCGTGAGCTCAATTGGTTTGACTGGTCGTGGTTGCGAGCTGCCTTCTCAACGTCCCACGGGATTCGGGATCATTACCTGGATCCTCCACCAAAATTGTAACGCACAATTCAAATGGTGTTAGAATAACTGTTTATTGGGGCTAGATTGTGCCCGAAAAGTAAATAAAATTGTAGCAGTGTTTCTAACAGGCAATCAGCGAAAGCAATCAATTTATGCGAAACCCTCGAGAGGTGCACCACTTCTTTTTCGTCAAAATCCCGTGCTGAGGAGGTGCACGCTGTCACTACCTTTTCTTGTCTCATCATCGGGCCACTGGTCTCTTGGGGGGCACTTGAACTGGCGCGCTTAGTTTGAATACTGCGTCTGTCGCTTCATTATGGCGTTCGAGATGCCTTCATATAGGCTCGTGCATCATGCTACAAATTCTTAGCACCGCTGAGTTTCCACGGACAGCAGTGGCACTGCCATCGAGAGCGTCACTGACGTGCGCGTCTGCACGCTAACGGTGAGCTTTCCCGTTGAGTATTGCGTGCTTGCGGGGGTGTTTTCTGCCACGCCTGCCACTTGCTTATATTGCCACGTTCTATTTCCCAAGATTTTGTTATCGTCCCAAAACACCACACGATTCTCAGCGCAAACCGCGCCTGCAGTTTTCGAGAAGGATCCGGACTGTAGTAGATCATTTCGATAAGACCACGCTCACTGGTCGAACGGTACAGATTGTTCTGGAACCTACGCCACCGCCAGTGATAACGCTTGAACAGTCGACGGCAAGAGTATAAATGCCGGCGCGCTTCGCCGCTTGTCAGTTGTTGATCGAAGGCCGACGCTCCGTTCGCCGCTATCAGTCCGAGACTGCTATCTGTGCGAGACTGCTGCTGTAATTGGACTTTCCGTTTACCGGGCACAGGTTCGCCCAAATAAACAATTAAATCCCAACACAAAGTCTCCTGTCTTCGGTCACGTCACGACCCCGTGACATCTGGTAGAGGTGCTGAGTACCGATCCCAGTACCTCTCGCAGATGTGATGCCTTCAGCTCTGCGACCAGAACTCCTGCAGGCCCTGCACGACGATCCGATGGCAGGGCACCTCGGTGTTTCTCGCACGCTCGCGAGGATACAAGAAAGGTACTACTGGCCACGTCTTACCACCGACGTCACTCGTTATGTGAGAACATGCCGGGACTGTCAGCGACGCAAGACACCGCCGACAAGGCCAGCGGGACTTCTGCAGCCAATTGATCCACCTTGCCGACCTTTCCAGCAGATTGGTATGGACCTACTGGGGCTGTTCCCGACGTCGGCTTTCGGAAACAAGTGGATCGTGGTAGCTACCGACTACCTCACCCGCTACGCCGAAACAAAAGCCCTGCCAAAAGGCAGTGCATCCGAGGTAGCTAAGTTCTTCGTCGAAAATATCGTCATACGTCACGGCGCCCCGGAGGTCCTTATCACCGACAGAGGAACGGCATTCACTGCCGACTTAACTCAAGCGATCTGGGCATACAGCCAAACAAACCACCGCCTGTCGACAGCGTACCACTCACAGACCAACGGCCTCACCGAGCGGCTTAACAAGACGATCGCCGACATGCTGTCAATGTACGTCGATGTCGAACACAAGACGTGGGACGCCATTCTTCCGTATGTGACCTTCGCATACAACACAGCGGTGCAGGAGACGACGCAGATATCTCCATACAAATTGGTCTGCGGAAGGAGCCCGGCAACGACGCTCGATGTCATGTTACCCAACGTCACCGACGAAGAAAACCTCGATGTGAGCGAGTACCTTCAACACGCCGAAGAAGCCCGACAACTTGCGCGTCTCCGTATCAAGAATCAACAGACGACCGACAGCCACCGTTACAACCTTCGATGACGCTTCGTGGAATACCAGCCCGGTGAACGTGTTTGGGTGTGGACGCCGATACGCCGACGTGGACTAAGTGAAAAGCTTCTGCGACGGTACTTCGGACCATACAGTGTGGTTCGACGTCTCGGCCTACTTGATTACGAGGTTGTCCCCGACGGCATCACGAACTCTCAACGACGCCTATCGCGACCTGAAGTCGTCCATGTCGCGCGCCTCAAGCCGTTTCATTCGCGTTAACACACTGAACCAGTGTTTTTTTGTATTAGTGTTGTATCGTAATTTATTCATTGTACTTTCTTGCATTATTATTGTACTTTCATCTTTAGTTAAAGCATCGGGACGATGCCTTTTTTCAGAGGGGGGCAATGCCACGTTCCATTTCCCAAGTTTTTGTTATCGTCCCAAAACACCACACGATTTTCAGCGCAAACCGCGCCTGCAGTTTTCGAGAAGGATCCGGCTGTAGTAGATCATTTCGATAAGATCACGCTCACTGTGCGAACGGTACAGATTGTTCTGGAACCTACGCCACCGCCAGCGATAACGCTAGAACATTCGACGGCAAGAGTATAAATGCCGGCGCGCTTCGCCGCTTGTCAGTTGTTGATCGAAGGCCGACGCTCCGTTCGCCGCTATCAGTCCGAGACTGCTATCTGTGCGAGACTGCTGCTGTAATTGGACTTTCCGTTTAGCGGGCACAGGTTCGCCCAAATAAACAATTAAATCCCAACACGAAATCTCCTGTCTTCGGCCACGTCACGACCCCGTGACAATATACACGTCACATCTACGTATTTAACGTTACCTTTCATATTTTTGTCTTTCTCAATCACACTTTTGGTGCATTGCCTAGAACCGCAGCACCCAAACAAGCTCTAACGGAAAGATCAGCACAGGCCCATATTGCGGCCATCAGCCATACAGCTCCTCGACTAGCGTCGTTTACTATCTGATATGCATGCGAGGGGAAAGGAGCCTGCACATTGACACGAATGGCGCTACTTTACTTATTTAAGGGCGAAGCTCCTTGCGTGGTTTTAATCATCCTTCGTCATTGTCGCGCGTAGCCATCGGAATGCGAGATGCGAGGTGGTGGTACTTGAGTGTTCACTAGATGGACTCACGAACAGATGGAGAGACAGACTAGAATACTGTGACGGGATCGGGACGTGCACAAATGGAGCACACTGCGAGTCGAATAATGAACTGTTTATTTGGCGAACCTGTGCCCAGTAAACCGAAAGTCGCACTACAGTAGCAGACTTGGCCTGACAGCGATGAAGGAAGCGTCGGACGTAGATCGACTTACTATTGGCAAAGCGTGACATTTGAACACTTGCCATTGAGCATTGTAGTGTTATCGCTTGTGGTAACGTTGTTTCAAAAATAATCTGAAAGATTCACGAAGTGGGCGTAATCTTAACAAAACCATCATCCTCGAAGCTTTTCTAACAACATAGTCGTGCTTTGCGCTGAACATAGTAGATAGTGGCGATAACAAAACTTGAAGAAAGGTACGAGGCGTTGCCACCCCCCCCTTCTAAAAAGGCATCGTCCCGATGCTTTAGCCGAAAATGAAAGTACAAAAATAATTTAGGAAACTTCAAGCAATGAAATACAATGCAGCGGTAACAACATCAAGATACAATGTTTGTATTGAGTTCATTAACGCGTATAAAACGGCTTGAAACGAGTGACATGGACGACTTCAGGTCGCGATTGGCGTCGTTGAGAGTCAGTGATGCCATCGAGAACAACCTCGTAATCGATTTGGCCGAGCCGTTGAATTACCCTGTATGGTCCAAAATACCGACGCAGAAGTTTTTAACTGAGTCCACGTCGGTGTATGGGCATTCATACCAAAACACGTTCACCCGGCTGGTGTTTTCGCAGCGCCGTCGAAGATTGTAACGGTGCCTATCCCGTCATCTGTGTTCTTGATACGGAAGCGGGCGAGTTGTCGAGCCTCTTCGGCACGCTGAAGGTACTCGCTCACATCGATGTTTTCTTCGTTGGTGACGTTGAGTAACACGGGGTCGAGCGTGAATGCTGGGGTCCTTCTCTAGACCAGTTTGTACAGTGTAATCTGCGTCGTTTCTTGAACAGCGGTGTTGTATGCTAAGGTCACGTACGAAAGCATGGCATCTAACATTTTGTGTTCGACGTCGAGATACATGGCCACCACGTCAGCGATGGTATTGTTTAGGCGCTCAGTGAGGAAATTCGTCTGTGGGTGGTACGCTGTCATACCGCGGTGGCTTGTCTGAGTGGATGCCAAAATCGCCTGGGTTAGCTCAGTGGTAAATGCCCTGCCTCTGTCAGTGATGAGGACCTCAGGGGCGCCGAGGCGCAGGACGATTTCTTTGATGAAGAATTTGGCTACCTCTGATGCACTACCTTTGGGCTAGCTTTTGTCTCGGCGTAGCAGGTAAAATAGCCGGTAGCTACGACGATCCATTTGTTCCCGACAGCCGACGTAGGTAACGGCCCAAGTAAGTCCATACCGATCTCCTGGACTGGTTGGTGAGGTGGTTCGATGGGCTGCAGAAGTCCTGCTGCCCTTGTCGATGGTGTGTTGTGTCAATGGCAGTCCCGGCATGTCCGCACACGTAGTGAGCGACGTCGTCAGCAAGACATGACCAGTAGTATTTTACTTTTATACTCGCGAGCATGCGGGAAAAACCAAGGTGGCCGGTTACTGGGCCATTGGGAAAGACATGCGGGATTTCGGGTCGCATCACCGAAGATACAGCGCCAAGAGAGCTAGATCGAGCCGAAAAAAGTTCGTGTTTACGAGTACGTTGTTTTTGAAGAAAAATGACGGCAGAAGCCACTTGAGCGCTTTTGGGAACACTAGTCAGACCCTCGAGGTATTCCGCTAGCTCTCCAACTTCAGGGTTGGCTCGCTGTGTCTCGGCGAAGTCATTCGTACTTATGTTTCCCAAGAAGTACAAATAATTCTGGTCATCCTGCGGTGGTGAATCCATGAAGGCACGAAAGAGGCAGTTGGTGTCGAATCGTTTTATTCCGGACTTGTACATGATGATAATGGCGAATTCTTTAAGTTCAGGCTCCACTGTGCAAGGAAATCTGAAGGGTCCTTCAAGCTTGCTAGCCGCCACACTGCGTGGTGGCCGCTCATAACCTTGAAAGGCCGCCCGTAGAGATAAGGGCGAAACTTTGACGCGGTCCAGATGATCGCGAGGCGCTCCTTTTCTGTAGTAGAATAGTCGGCCTCAGCCTTGTAAAGTGACCGACTAGCGTAACTGATAGCCTTTTTCAGGCCGTTGGTCTTTTGAACAAGGGGGGGGGGGTGCCGAGTCCTATGCTGCTTGCGTCAGTGTGCACTTCTGTTTCGGCATGTTCATCGAATTGTGCAAGTAGTGGCGGTGTCTGCAGGCATCGTTCAAGCTTCTGAAACGCCTCCTCTTGTGCCATGTCCCACCTTACTTCGACGTCGGTTTTCGTAAGATCAGTAAGCGGCATTGCGAGCTGTGAATATCCCTCAACGAAACGCCTGCAATAGGTGCACAATCCGAGGAATCGGCGTACTGCCTTCATGTCGGTAGGTGGTGGAAAATCGGTGAGGGCGTGTGTTTTCTGCGGGTAAGGAAGGACGCCATACTTGCTAATCACATGTCCTAGAAACAAGAGCTCTTTGCACGCAAAGCGGCCCTTTTAGGGCTTCAGGGTGAGTCCGGAGGCCTTGATAGCTTGATAGCTGTAAGTACTGCTTCAAGGCACCTGTTATGCTCGTCGAAGCTAGAGGAAAACACGACGACGTCGTCCAAGTACACAAGGCAAGTCTGCCACTTAAGTCCCGTCAGCATGGTGTTCATAACACGCTGTAACGTCGCAGACGCCGAGCAAAGACGCAATGGCATCACCTTGAATTCGAAAAGACCGTCTGGTGTGATGAAGGCTGTCTTCTCTCAATCTCTCTCGTCGACCTCAATTCGCCTAAAGCCAGTCTTGAGGTACATCGACGTAAAGTACTTCGCGTTGTGCAGACAATCCAGAGCGTCGCATTACGGGGAAGAAGGTACACGTCCTTCTTGTTCATCTTGTTCAGGTGGCGGTAATCAACGCAAAAGCGTAGACTCCCGTCCTTCTTCACTAAGACCATGAGTAATGCCCACAGACTCTTGGACGGCTGAATGATGTCATCTGGTATCATTTCGTCCGCTTGCTTCTACACGGCCTGGCGTTCATGCGTAGAAACCCGGTACGTGCTCTGCTGAACTGGTCGAGCACTTTTTTCTAATATAACGCGATGTTTCGCGACTAGGATTCGCCAAACTCTGCAGGATGACGAGGAGCAGTCCTTGAATTGTTGAAGCAGGGTTTTGGAGCTGGTTTTTCTCAGACTTCGGAAGTCTCGGGTTGACGTCACAATCTGGTTAGGGACAACGATTCGTAGAACCTTCGACAGCATTGAGGACGGTAAAAACGTTGCTGGCATCCATAAATTCGTCAATGTAGGCGACTGACATACCAATCCTCGCTGGAGTTAATCAGCAATACATTTGTTTTGCCTCCACGCAGCTCAGCTATGTCTCTTGCAACGCAAATGGGACGCTTTAAAAGTAGGTGCTGATCGCTATCGATGACCCCGTCAATGTTTGAGCGTTCTTCGGCGCCGACAGAAATGTTTACGCTAGAGAAAAGTGGAACGGTGACCTGCTTTTCTATCACATTTAAAGCATGGGTCGGGTGCATCACAGAGGCGGCAGTGCTTCTTCAGAGGTTAGTGTGATTGACGCAGACCTCAGGTCGATAACGGCACCGTGTTCACAAGGGAAGTCCATCCCGAGAATCACATTTCTGGAGAACTCTTGTAGGATTACAAACATTGCAGGTTAAGCCCGCTTATTGATGGTGACTCTTGCTTTGCAGAGCCCAGCGGGCGTTATGCGATGGCCTCCAGCGGTTCGAATTCCTGTGCCTCCCCATGCGGTCCGGACTTTCTTCAACTTCACGGCGAACGTTTCAGTGATGCGAGAACAGTTGGCTCCAGTGTCGACGACAATTGTGATTCTGTGGCCGTCGATGACAACGCCGATGTCAATAGTTCGTCGCCTGGCGTTGCGGTGGGGTCGTGGCGTCGGGTCACGGCTTCGTCGGCTTGTTCGGTTGCATCCATGTTGCGTCGTCAGGTCTTCTTTGCCGCATGAGCTTTCTTTGTCAGGGCTCTGCCTGGTTCGCGTATTGTGCGGAAAGCTTCGCAATGGCGCCGTCGTCGGAGGATCTCCGGCAGTTTGTCGTACGGCAAACGCAGCTCCATCGGTTGCTGCCCTTAGTTTTCCGAGTATGGGATCGGGGATCGGCCCAGAGCAGGGCCGCTGAACTGCCCACAGTGCAGTGAGGCGTAGCGGCCTCGCGATGGTGAATGATAAGGTCGTCGGGGTTTTCACTGCACTCCCGCGAGGTAGTCGGCGATGTCATGCGGTCGTTCACTGCATTGTGGACATGGCGCATTGATGTCGAAGCCCCGTAGACCCATCTGTCAGTACAGGCAACGGCAATAGGTGTGAACAGCCTCGCCGCAGTGGTAGCAGAGCGGGCAGTTGTTGGGCGCACGCCAAACGTAGGTTTTCGTTGGCGCGCTGCGCTGGCCCGCTGGCGAACGGTAGGTTGTCGGTAGTGGTGGTTGCAGCGGTGGCGTCTGGGGACAAAAGCATGACGGGGCAGCGTCATGGAGTGCGCGTGGAGGAGGGGCGTGATGGCGGGCTGCCGCACCATAGCTCATGGCTTGAAGCTGCGGCTCTTGAGGCTGAGAAACGCCCAGCGATTGCTGCATCTCCTGGCGTACGACGTTCATGATGGAGTCTGCGCTGCAGTCTGCGAAGGAGTCTGCGCGTGAGGCTGCGCTGAAGGAAGCAATTTTCGCAGCTCTTCTTGCACGATCGCTCGGATCGTCTCACTCAAATCAGTAGTTATTATCGCTTGAATGCCGGTGTTGCTTGTAGACGAGAAGCTACGGTTCTGTTGCCGCGTGCACATCTCGAGCGTCTTGTCTATCGTAGATGCTACTGAAATGAATTTGGTGACCGCCTTTGGCGAGTTTCTGATCAGCCCAGATAAGAGTTCCTGCTTTACTCCTCACATGAGCAGATGGACCTTCGTGTTCTCGGACATGTCGGAGTCAGCGTGGTAGAAGAGTTTAATCATATCTTCCGTGAATAGCGCCAGGTTTTCATTTGGCATCAGCGTGTACGTTTTGAGAAGAGCTGCGGCCTTCTCCTTGTGCACCACACTTGCGAAAGTAGTGAGGAACCTGGCGCGAAAGACGTCCCACGTTGTGAGGCTTCGCTCTTGATTATCGAACCAGGTCTGAACAGCATAATTTAGGGCGAAATACACATGCCGGAGCTTGTCGTCGTCTGTTCAGACACAGAAGGTGGCGACGTGGTCGAACCTTTTGATCCAGCTTTCAGGATTTTCCAGTGGTGAACCACGGAATGTTAGTGGCTCTTTGGGTTGTCGGGGCCGGAGTGGTGCAGGTGGAACAGGCGCTGACATGGTCGCCGTGTTCAACGTCAACGTCTTGAATTTCGGAGCCTTGTCCGGTAAAAGCCTGTTCTCAGGTGGCTGACCTCTTTGTCTGCGGCTAACTCGCTGCTCGTAGCTGGAGTTGGTGTCTTCGCGGTGTGGGCTGGGTTCACGGCTTGATGGAGGTGTCCGGTACACGGAAGAAACAGCACCTCCACCAGATGTCATGGGGTCGTGACGTGGATGAATGGAGCACACTGTGAGTCGAATAATAAGTTGTTTATTAGGGCAAACTTGGCCCAGGAAACGGAAAGTCAGACTACAGTAGCAGTCTTGGACTGATAGCAGTGAACGCAGCGTCGCCATTCGATGAACTGGCAAGTGGAGAAGCTTATTGGCATTTTGCCACGAACTGTTCGCCACCGCTAAACAAGCGCTGCCAGTATACGCTGCGTGCGCCTTCTATCTTATCTCCCTCTTCCTCTTCCCTTACCTTTCGTTCTTATAAAAACCCAAGCCGGACAATAAACGCTCGCTTTTTGCTCTGGCCACTCTGTTCGTGCATTTCGGGCGCGGCTCAGCCGTGGGGGCCGGTTATAACAGTGGCGACGAGTATTTCAACAAAGAACGAGACCCAGCTGCTTCCTGAAGGCGGGCAAGCAGCCACCACATCGACAGCCATGAGTCACCGCCTCCCGGAATTCAACAACGACACAGATAAGTGGCAAGCGTACCTCGTGAAGGTTGAGGCTTATTTTGAAGCAAACGAAGTCACTGATGATGCCAGGAAAAGAGCCCAGTTGGTTGCCGCACTTGGGTAGTGAACGATTGATGTGCTATGCGGTAGAGTGGCACCGCTGAAGCCAAACGCACTCGGCTACGATGCGGTAGTGGAAGTTCTAAGCGAGTATTATGACCCACGACCAAACGAAATTTCAAAAAGCTTCAAGTTTTTCCACCGAAACCAGCAGGAAGGAGAGTCTGTTCACGCATTAATTGTGGAAATACGGTGCCTAGCGCACAACTGCAACTTCTTGTCCATGCTGAATAGGATGTTAAGGGACCATATCGTGTGCGGGGTACGTTCAAGAAATTCGCAAAAGCAGCTGCTCGCGAAACCTGAGTTGACATTACAAGAAGCAGAGGCACTTTCGTTGGCGGCAGAAAGGGCACAGTTAGATGCGGAGAACATAAATCGAGAAACGCCCCCGGTAACAGTGTCGGCAATGAAGGAGCAACGCTGGGTGCCGCGAGGCCAGAAGAAAAACGAAGACGGAAAGCCATGCGAGTGCTGCGGAAAGCGTAATCATAAGCGCGCGACCTGTTCAATGCGTGGGAGGCACTGTTACAAATGTGGAAAACAAGGACACTTGGCACGCATGTGCCAAAGGATCGGCAACGCGTTGAATGTAACAGCCCAAGCCACCGACAGTGATAGCAGCGCGTCGCAACTTTGGTCCGTAACATCGAAGAATTTCTTGGTGCCACCGATTCAGGAAACGTTCACGTGGAACGGCGTAAAGCTGAAGATGGACGTGGATACCGGCTCGCCCGTATGCGTTATTCCTAGAGCAACCTACGAAGCCCACCGTCATCAATGGCCTAAGTTGCAGGAGCCGAAGATAAAGCTGGCGTGCTATTTGGGGAAGCTACCCGTACTCGGAGTACTATCAATGCGTGTATGCCACAAATCGGCGGAGGTTGATTGCAACCTAATCGTCTTGGACTGCGAAGGTCCTCTCCTGTGAGGTCGTGATTTGCTGTAGGAACTACAAGAACAGGGCGCAGCAGTACTCCGCGTAGCTGCGCCAGCACTCGGGACGAGCCCGGAGTCTCCGCCCGTGCCTGCTGTGGTAGACCGCTACTCCGACCTGTGCACGGAGGGCGTAGGACTTATGAAAGGCCCACCGGTGCGCCTTCACATCAAGCCTGGAGTGACGCCAAAGTTCTTCAAGGCAAGAAAGGTACCCTACGCTCTGTTGGATAAAGTTTCAGAGGCATTAGATCGACTCGTGGCAGCTGGCAATATATCAATAGTGACGCACCCGGAATGGGCTACGCCCATTGTTCCAGTCTTGAAAAAAAAGACGGCACAGTTCGCATTTGCGGTGACTTGAAGGTTACTTTGAACTGGAACAATACCCGCTGCCTCTTATCGAGGATATTTTTGCGCAATAAGGTGGGGGGGAGCAGTTCAGCATTTTGGATTTGCGCGACGCCTACAACCAGATCCCGCTAGACGAAGGGTCTCGCAAATTGGCCGTGATAAACAACCACAAGGGCCTCTTTTACTTCAACCGCCTCCCGTTTGGGATTGCTTCGGCACCGGCGATATTTCAAAGGCGGATTGAATCAATACTACAGGGCTTGCCTGGGGTGCAAGCGTACCTAGATGACGTGTTGATAGCGGAAGAGGGTGACAGCGAAAACCGCAATCTGATGGCTGTGCTCGAGCGCTTCCGTGAACATGGCATTAAGCTTCGTGCTGATAAGTGCCGCGTTAGCGAGCCCTCTGTTACATATCTAGGTCACCGTATTGACGCGAACGGACTGCATCAAATGGTAAAGAACGTGGTTGCTATCAGGCTAGCCCCCTCTCCACAGAACGTCTGCGAGCTACACTCATTTCTGGGCATGGTAACCTTTTATAACAAGTTTATGCCCGACTTGTCTACCATTCTAGCACCGTTGTACAAACTGCTGAAAAAGGGCGCTAAGTGGAGGCGGAGCACCAACGAAAAGAAAGCTTTTGTCCAGGTGAAAAATGCGTTGTGCGCGGCACCCATACTCACTCATTTTCATCCGAACCGCAAGCTCTTCTTGGAGTGTGATGCGTCCCCATACGGAGTTGGTGCTGCACTTTTTGATCACACAGAAGGCGAGAAGCAACCCGTCGGCTTTCGATCGAGAACGCTGACAACTGCCGAAAGAAAGTACTCTCAGATCGAGCACGAGGCGTTAGCCTTGATATTTGGTGTTACTAGGTTTAGGGACTACCTGTTGGGGCGAGAGTTCACTCTGGTTACGGATCACCAGCCGTTGCTGGGCCTGTTAAGGCACGACCGTCAGACCCCCGTCATGGCGGCAGCCAGAATACAAAGATGGGCGCTACTACTTGGTGCATACAAGTATAAACTGCAGTACAAGCCGGGAAAATTTATGCTCAACGCGAATGCATTAAGCCGGTTACCCCAATCTCTTCAACAGAAGCTGCAGGACGACGAGGATGTGGCCGAGCACGTCCTCGTCGTGGACCAGTGAGACGAGCCGGCGGTGCCCATGAAAGAGCATCAAGCCCTCACGCAGTCAGACGGCGTACTGTCAAGCGTGTGCAGATACGTCATCCAAAGTTGGCCACAACGCACTGCGGAGGAAGGCACAGAGATGCGGGAGTATCACAAAAGGTGGAAGGAGCTGTCCGTGCAGCATAACTTGCTTCACTGGGGTCACCGTGTTGTGGTTCCGGCGGAAGCCAGGAAGAAGCTACTGAAGTTATTACATGGAGCTCATCAAGAAGTTTCTGCAATGAAGGCAGTTGCACGGTCAAAATTTTGGTGGCCTGGCTTGGACCACGATATTGAGCGCTTAGCCGCTGCGTGTCAGCACTGCGTACAGGCGTTGCCCATGCCACCCGCGCAAGCACCCAGTCGCTGGCCAGAGACGCAGGAAAGATGGTCGCGATTGCATGTCGACTTCGCAGGTCCGATCCAAAACAAGATGCTTCTTGTCGTCGTGAACTCTCACAGTAAATGAATTGAGGCCATTCCCCTGGCTCACGCGACCTCGCGCAACACAGTCGATGCCCTGCGAACGCTGTTCAGTAGATTTGGTCTGCCACACACAGTAGTGTCTGATAATGGCACGCCTTTCACCGGATGGGAGTTCAAGGAGTTCTTGCAACAGAACGGGGTAGTTCACGTGCGGGCACCCCCCTACCATCCACAGAGTAATGGACTCGCCGAACGTGCGGTGCGAACCATCAAAGACGGACTAAAGAAGTGTGGGGACGCAGACTTGTCAAGGGCGCTGGCTAGAACATTGTGCCGCTATAGAAACACGCCGCTTCCGTCTGGGCGCTCACCACCAGAAATGTTGTTGGGTTACCAGCTCCACACCCGATTAGACATTTGTTTTCCTCCCAGGAGCCGAGCAACAGGGGATGTCCACTCTGCTGACAGCGCCGAGTGGAACTTCGCACCGGGTGATCCTGTGTACCTTCGCAATTACGGCCGTGGTGACAAGTGGACACCTGGGAAGGTCCAGTCAACCTCTGGTGCACGCATCGTGTCTTTCGACACGGAAAACGGGCTTGTTCACCGGCACATGGACCAGCTCAGGCGGAGAAGCATCGAAGAACCGTCGAGTCCAGAGGCTCTCACTAGTCCCCAGATAAGCCCGGACCCTCCAATACAAGACTGCGAAGCTCCAACGGCTACTGGCCCCGGTCTTCCGTCTTAGCTCTGGGGGCGGGTGGCCCCCAGAGCTTAGACGTTCCACACGTATCAAGAAGCCAGTGGAGCGTTATGGATTCTAAAGGAAGAAGGAATGCCACAAACTGTTCGCCACCGCTAAACAAGCGCTGACAGTCTACGCTGCGCGAGCCTTCTATCTTATCTCCCTCTTCCCCTTTCCTTACCTCTCGGTCTTATAAAAACCCAAGCAGGACAATAAACGCTCGCTTTTTGCCCTGGCCACTCTGTTCGTGCATTTCGGGCGCGGCTCAGCCGCGGGGGCCGGTTATAACACATTTATACACTTGCCATCGAACATTCTAGAGTTATCGCTAGCGGCGACGTTCTTTTCAGAATAATCTGGAAGATTCACAAAGTGGACGTAATCTTAACCAAACAATCAACCTCGAAGATTCTCGAACTGCGTAGGCGTAATTTGCACTGAACATAGTGTAGCATGGCGAGAACAAAGCTTGAAGAAAGGTGCGTGGCAGTACGGACGGACAAGTGGACGGACGCGTGGACGGACGTGTGAATGAATAGACGCACGGACAGACGGATGGATAGACGCACGGGTGGTCAGGCGTACGCACGGAAGCAAGAACGAGAGGATAGACAGAAGCATCGACGGGCCGATAGACGGTTCGCCTCACTCGTCATCATTCACTCCGTGGTTTTTTCTGTGATTTACTGTGAGTTTTGTGGTGATTTTTCAGATTTTTTTCAAAGACAAGTCGGCACCGCGGCTGTGATCGGAGATGTCGTGAGCTTGGTGAAATTGATTTCGAGACTTAGGGTGGTTTAGAATAAGGTTTGCAAGTGTTGCGCGGGTTGCTTCAGTTGCTGGCAGCGTATGAGTTTTAGAATAGAGTTTTCTCCCCCTAAGGAAAGCTCAGAATATTTCGCCCAGACCGCAAACCAAAATGCATGGAAGCTACATACAGCACTTTGGGGGCCTCTCGGGTCATGATCTCCACACGCTATTTCGGATTTTCTGCGGGCTGGCCACGAGGGAGAACGGCGGCTCACGCTACGACGAATGCGCAGTGGCAGCAACCGCATCTCAAGAGCTCTTGGTGCGCTATTCTACACCTCCCTTATAAACACCCGACAGTGGACCAGAGGACGTTACGAAGCTCTTTGGACCGCCTCAGCATTGTTGGCACACGGCCAGGCATACTTTGAAAATGGAACGCTCGCTGGAAATAGTGACACGCTGAAGTGTCCGTGCCCTTTTTGGCACGTTTTTTAAGAACGCTTCCTGGTCGCTTACGTAATCACCCATTAACCTCTTGCTATCAACCAAAAAAGAGAGCCCATGCATCTGTCCTACTTACCGGGATTTTTTCAGCACTTATAGCGCAACGCGTGCATAAGCCTCTACACAGACGTCACTGTATGGTCCACACAACTTCGCAGTGATGTCCGCTCCGCAACTCGTCTAGTACAACAGAACTAGCCAAGCGACCCAGTTCACTGCCGTCTGCAACATTTATCGGACGCTAAAGGAAGCCTGGAAAGACACCGGCAAAGCTAGCGTTAGAACCGAACTCTTAAACGTCACCTTGCCCACCTGAGCGAAAAGTTAGACTCACGCAGCAACTCTTTCGCGACAGAACTGGGAATCACTTTGCAACGAATAAATATCACTTTACTGGAGATTTAGCACTTGTTCAGACAGTTAATCGATCCGACTGAATCAAAGATTATACAAAGACACAACCTAATCAAACTCCTACATACTTGCGATAAACATCCACCAGAACTCCTCCAAGAACTTCGAAATCAGTCCTTTCCAACATATCCCACGGTAATGTAACACGACTATACATGTCCTCCTAATTAGCTCCTCGACCACCCCATCAAAGGGCTCATTTTGCCGTGTTCGGACACAGTAATAATAAGATATAACAGATAATAGTACCAAGGAATGTAGAGGGGAAGTTATTTGAACATATCGAATGTAAATAAGAAGAAAGAAAAGTGGGGAAAAATAAGCAGCTGTGAGCAGGAATCGAACCTACGACTTTTAAATAACACGTTCGATGCTCTAGCCACTGAGCTACCACGGCGGCCGTCCCACTAGCCAAATTATTGGGTTTATATGTGAGTTTAAACGTGGGAGTGTCAGTCAGCGCCATATGCAGCCACACCGGCGAGTGTAGAACATTCTTTTATAAACCTGTGTGGCGTCACGTAGCACAAGAACTTATTTCGAGCGGCTGCTAACGAGTAGTTCTTCGTATACAACCTAAACACACCAAGTCTGCGAGTACGACACCCTCGTTCAATGAAATAAGAGAAAGAAGTGTATACCAAAGGGCTCGTTTTTCCGTGTTTTAACACAATATTAATGAGATCTAACAGACAGTAATGCCAAGGAATGTACAGGGGAAGTTATTAGAACCAATGGAATGTAAATAAGAAGAAATAAGAAAGAAAAGTGGATGACAAAATAACCAGCCGTGAGCAAGAATCGAACCTACTAGTCAAAGCTATCACAGCGGCCTTCCCTCCATCCACTTTTTGGGGTTTATGTGAATTTAGAGGTAGGAGTGAAACACGGAAAAACGAGCCCTTAGTTATACACTTCTTTCCTTTATATATATATATATATATATATATATATATATATATATATAATGAGATCTAACAGACAGTAATGCCAAGGAATGTAAAGGGGAAGTTATTAGAACCAATAGAATGTAAATAAGAAGAAAGAAAAGTAGATGAAAAAATTACCAACTGTGAGCAGGAACTTCCCCTGTACATTCCTTGGCATTACTGTCTGTTAGATCTCCTTAATATTGTGTTAAAACACGGAAAGACGAGCCCTTAGGTATACACTTCTTTCCCTTATATATATATATATATATATATATATATATATATATATATATATATATATATATATATATATATATATATAAATATTGATAGATAGATAGATATAGAAATATATACATGACATCTAACAGACTTGAACGCCTAGGAATGTATAAGGGTGAAGTTAATAGAAACAATGTAATGCAAATAAGAAGAAAGAAAAGTCGTCGAAAAAATAACTTGCCTTGAACAGGACTTCGAATAACCTTCGAATAACCTTCGAATAACGCGTTCGATGTTCAAGCCTTAGATGCGCGTTTGATTAACACGTTGGAGCATCGGACGCGTTTTCGAAGGTTGTAGGTTCAATTCCTGCTCACGGCAAGTTATTTCTTCAGCCGCTTATTTTTCTTCCTATCTATATTACATTGGTCAAAAAAACGTCCCCAATAAATTCATAGGCATTATTATCTGTTAAATCTCATTATTATTGTGTCAAAATACGAAAGAACTAGCCCTTGATATATATAAGTATATATATATATATATATATATATATATATATATATATATATATAAAATAAGGGAAAGAAGTGTATACCTAAGGGCTCGTTTTTCCGTGTTTTAACACAATATTAATGAGATATAACAGACAGTAATGCCAAGGAGTGTACAGGGGAAGTTATTAAAACCAATGGAATGTAAATAAGAAGAAAGAAAAGTGGATGAAAAAATTACCAACTGTGAGCAGGAATCGAACCTACGACCTTCGAATTACGCGTTCGATGCTCTAACCACTGAGCTATCACAGCGGCCCTCCCTCCATCCACTTTTTTGGGTTTATCTGTGAATTTAGAAGTAGGAGTGACAGTCAGCGCCATCTATAAGCCAAACAACGAGTGTGAAAACACTCTTATGCGCATGTTTGGCGCCACGTAGCACGTGAACTTATTATGAGCGGGCAGCTGATTAATTGTCCCTCTTATACAACCTAAACACACCAAGTCTGCCAGTACGAGACCCTCGTTCAATGAAATAAGGGAAAGAAGTGTATACCTAAGGGCTCGTTTTTCCGTGTTTTAACACAATATTAATGAGATATAACAGACAGTAATGCCAAGGAGTGTACAGGGGAAGTTATTAAAACCAATGGAATGTAAATAAGAAGAAAGAAAAGTGGATGAAAAAATTACCAACTGTGAGCAGGAATCGAACCTACGACCTTCGAATTACGCGTTCGATGCTCTAACCACTGAGCTACCACGGACCCGAGCTAACGGGGGAGTTTTGACTCCCTCCCACGCCTAGCCGTGCGTGGCTTTGCCGTGTCCGGGAAAAAGGGGATCCTGGGGGTTGAGCCGACGCTGGGTGATTGGACCTTTAAGGCCCCCCGCAGAGGCAACACACCTCTTTGGCCCCGGCTTCACGTAGATGGCACCTCTGGGCTGACCCACCCAGGGAAAATCGGCAGTCGCCTTTTCCTATCTCTCTCTCCCTACATCTTCGTCTTTTTTACTTTTTTTGCTTTCCTGTCTACTTCTCTCTTCTGCTTACTTCCAATTTTCTTGGCGGCAAGGGTTAACCCTGTGCAAATAGCCTACCTTGGCCTAGGCGCATTGGGTTATAGCAGGGTTGTACGGCTGACGTCTGCAAGCTTTCAGCATCCGCAAACTTGCAGCGTCCCCTCGTTGGGCTCCGTGGTGGGTGGCCGCCAACGCTGCTGAACAACATACAATTAGCATGCAGAAAGCATTTCCTTCACTCAGTGATCGTGCCTCCTCAAAGCGGGTACGCACCGAAGATATCAATTTTTTAATCCGGCCAAGACAATTGTTTCCTCAATTCCACGTTATACACTGCAAAAAAACTAACAAGCAAGCCAGAACTGTATCCCCCTTCGTAGTGGCTAGATGCTTAACCGAAACTCTCGGTGCCGGGTACAAGGTTACCAAAATGGCCAGCGGTGATCTACTCCTTGAGATACGTGACAAAGACCAATTTGATAAACTGAACACCCTCACAACGTTTGGAGACACA
Organism: Rhipicephalus annulatus; assembly: GCA_013436015.1. Taxonomy (NCBI): domain Eukaryota; kingdom Metazoa; phylum Arthropoda; class Arachnida; order Ixodida; family Ixodidae; genus Rhipicephalus; species Rhipicephalus annulatus. Next base: position 189,709 of record WOVY01009338.1, read on the forward strand.
CCCATCAGTATTACGCCACACAGGTCCATGAACTCATCTCGTGGGGTCGTATCAGACATATATTTGCTTGACCTGACCGAAGCTGCACTTCTGGAAGGATGGAAAAGCCAGAACGTGACAAACGTACAGCGTATAAAATCAGAAGAGATCAAAAGGAAATCCCAACCAAACACTTAGTACTGACTTTTGCTTCGAGCGATCTGCCGGAAACTATTCAGACTGGGTACACAAAGACATCCGTGAGACCATATATCCCCAATCCCCGCCGTTGCTTCCAATGTCAGAGATATGGCCATGGCTCGCAAAGCTGTCGTGGCCAGAAAACTTGTGCTCTGTGTGGAGTCGTGGGCCATGCGTCCGACAACTGCGAAGCAACTGCACACTGTGTGAATTGTGGCGGTAGTCATGCCGCGTACTCACGTTCCTGTTCTTTCTGGAAAAAAGAAACAGAGATCATCACTTTAAAAATAAAAGAAAACATTACATTTAAAGAAGCAAGAAAAAGAGTCTCGCCATTTTATGGCCCCACATATGCTGATGCGGCGCGCCAGGGGGCAGTATCGCACCAGCCCTCGCCACTCCTTCGGCCTGCGCAGAGCGAGCCATTGGCTGTGGCGCTTGCCCCCAAGGCGGCAGTAGTTGAGGCTACTCCGCCTACTATCGAACAGAGACCAGGGACTCCAGGGTCCTCGGGTCTCAAGGCCTCACCTCGCCAGGCGAGGCCCAAGCTTCGAAAAACCAGCTCGCATGAGCGGGCATCCAGTGCCTCCGAGGAGGCAATAGATACGGCGGCACCCCTGGTGCCAAAAGAGCGGCACGGCTCTCTGGAGCGCGCCAAGAAAACTAAAAAGCTCATAACAGGGCCTGATAATAGCTCTGCTACTTGAGCTCGACCTTTCAGCTTAAACAAGTCACTTCCTTAACGTACACACAGCACTACTTTACTTCTAATATGGAAACACAAATTATACATTGGAACGTCAGAGGCCTGCTTAAAAACCTCCACGACGTCCAAGAGGTTTTATACAAACACTCACCTCAAGTGCTGTGTGTACAGGAAACACACCTAAAATCCTCCAATACAAATTTTTTACGTGCTTACGTCATATACCGAAAGGACCGAGATGATGCTGTTGCGTCATCCGGTGGCGTAGCCATTATTATTAACCAAGGAGTAGCATGTACACCTTTACCACTCCAAACATCCCTTGAGGCAGTGGCTGTTCGAGCGGTACTTTTAAACAAACTCGTCACCATTTGCTCTTTGTATGTACTTCCCCACCACCGTCTTGAAAGACGTGAATTTCAGTCGTTAATAGACGAACTGCCTGAACCCTATTTGCTTCTTGGCGACCTAAATGCACATAGTGGACTCTGGGGCGATTCTCGCTGTGATGCACGAGGTCGTCTCATTGAACAATTTCTCTTCTCTTCCGGTGCCTGTTTGTTGAATAGGAAAGAGCCAACATACGATAACGTTGCCAACAAAACTTACTCGTCTATAGACCTCAGCATCGTATCACCTTCACTCGTACCCCTACTGAAATGGAAAATCATAAATAATCTATATGAAAGCGACCATTTTCCTGTAGTGTTGAGTTCACAAATAACATATGAATGTCATCTACATGTTCCTAAATGGCTGATAAACAAAGCAGACTGGGAACAGTTCCACAACACTACACATTTGAGTTGGACAGACATATGCAGGTTAAACATAGATGAAGCTGCGAAGTACTTCACAGCTTTTCTAACTGACGCAGCAGCAAGGTGCATACCGCAAACATCTGGAATGCCCGGCAAACGACACGTCCCATGGTGGAACACGGAGTGTCGTAATGCGCGAAAGGAACAGAACAGGGCATGGAGATTACTGCGCAACTCGCCAACAGCGGAAAATCTTGACACGTTCAAGAAAATAAAGTCTCAAGGAAGGAGAACGCGTCGGCAGGCCAGAAGAGAAAGCCGGCAGAAGTTTTTGTCAGGGATCAACTCATACACACAGGAGGCAAAAGTCTGGAACATGGTCGGTAGGATAGCAGGGAAACAAGTACACACACTTCCACTCGTAAACACTCAAGGTGATACCTTGGAAGATCACGCAAACTTCCTCGGGGCACACTTTGAACGGGTATCCAGCTCGTCCCACTATACTGACACTTTCCAAAAATACAGAACAAGAATAGAAAAGCAGAAACTTGAACACAAATCCAGTAGATACGAGGCATATAACCAAGCTTTCACTCTAGCGGAGCTCCGAACATCTCTAAACTCCTGCAGCACTTCTGCCCCAGGTTCTGACCGTGTTGTGTATGAAATGCTAAAAACCTACCAGCCGAAACACGAAAAAGCCTACTTTGTTTGTACAATGCTATCTGGTTTTCTGGCACTATCCCTACCTCCTGGAAAGAGGCTATTATTATTCCCATTTTGAAAGAGGGCAAGGACCCTTCTTTAGCTTCAAGTTATAGGCCTATTGCACTTACAAGCTGCTTGTGCAAAGTATTCAAAAAAATGATAAACTGCCGACTTGTACATATCCTTGAAACAAACAATTTGCTCGACCCATTTCAGTGCGGGTTTCGAGAAAGTAGATCCACCACAGACCACCTTGTTCGTATCGAGGCACAGATCAGAGACGCCTTTGTCCATAAACAATATTTTCTCTCTGTGTTCCTCGATATCAAAAAGGCGTATGATACAACATGGCGTTTTGGAATCCTAAGAGACCTGTCCCACCTTGGTGTGCGCGGAAGAATGTTTCATATAATCGAAAGTTACCTGTCAAACCAGACATTCCGTGTCCGTCTGGGCAGTGTGCTCTCTCAAATATTTGTCCAGGAAACAGGCGTGCCACAAGGTGGCGTGCTTAGTTGCACACTTTTTATTATCAAAATGAATTCTTTGCACTTGTCCATTCCCCCCAATATGTTCTATTGGACATATGTCGACGACGTTCAGCTTGGCTTCAAGTCATGCAACTTGGCCATGTGTGAGCGGCAGGTTCAGCTGGGTTTAAATAAGGTCTCCAAATGGGCAGATGAAAACGGATTTCCACTTAACGCACAAAAAGCACGTGTGTCTTGTTCTCTCGAAAGAGAGGCATGCACTCGGAACCTGACATTCGACTGAACAGGCAACGTCTGTCTGTCAAAGCCGAGTGTAAATTCTTAGGCTTAATCTTGGACAACAAGTTAACCTTCGTACCGTACATCAAGTATTTAAAAACAAAATGTTTAAAAGCCATGAATGTTATAAAAGTGTTGTCACGTACTACGTGGGGTAGTGATAGGCAATGCCTCATGAACCTCTATAAAAGCCTCATTCGCACCCACTTAGATTATGGGGCCGTTGTCTATCAGTCTGCTACTCAAAGTGCCTTGAAGATGCTGGACCCCGTGCACCATTTGGGCATCCGCCTTTCTACGGGTGCTTTTCGCACCAGCCCCGTAGAAAGCCTTTATGTTGAGTCAAATGAGTGGTCACTTCATCTGCAAAGAACCTACATGTCCTTTGTATACTTCCTTAAGGTGAAAGCAGACAAGAGGCACCCCTCATACTCTACTATTAATGATTTGTCGAGCTCCATTCTTTTTCAAAACAGGCCTTCAATGAGGCAGCCCTTCTCAGTTCGCCTGAAGGGTCTAGCTGAGGACACTGGAGTGTCACTCGAACACAGTTTAATGGCTCCTGTAACATACCCGCCACCGTGACAGTGGCAGACTATAGACTGCGATGTGTCTTTTCTAGAGGTTACAAAACTTGCGCCCATTGCCCATATCCGAACATATTTCCTGGAACTTCAACACAAATACACACGTCCTGAGTTTTTTACAGATGCCTCTAAATCTAACTCCTCTGTGTCCTACGCTGCTGTTGGCCCTTCCTTTTCGGATGCTGGCCCTCTACATCCAGGCACAAGTATCTTCATAGCGGAAGCTTACGCAATACATACAAAAATCAGTAATTTATATACTCCCTCAATGTGGTAACGGCTCTGCACAGTCTTAAAAAACAAAAAAACCCTGTCCTTGTCTCCCTTTACTCCATATTTTGCACACTCTACACACTCAACCAACATGTTGTGGTGTGCTGATTGCCAGGGCACCATGAGATCCAAGGCAACGTGAGGGCGGATCAGCTCGCTGCATCCGTCCACAAAAACACTGCCCCTACACCGATATCAATCCCGGTCCTTGATCTGAAGCACTCTCTCAAACGAAACCTCAGGGACTACTGGCAGAGCAAGTGGGATACACACACACAAAACAAACTACACGTTATCAAGCCACACCTTGGCCATTGGCCACCAGTATCAAAATCACGTCTAACAGAGGTAACACTATCAAGACTCAGGATAGGACACATATACACGACACACACACATCTTTTGTCCGGTGGTGATCCACCATTGTGTGATAAATGTGGTGAGGCATTAACAGTTCTTCACGTTTTAATTCAATGTAAACATTTAGACACTCTAAGAAGACAACACTTCCCACTATCCTACCGACAACATATACCTCTACACCCTGCAATGTTTGTCGGTAGGGAACCGCTTTCTAGTCACAAATCATTATTAGCGTTTTTAAAGGAAATTCATAATTTTCATATCATATACCCGGGCATACCGTAGCACGACCACTCTAGAGAGGTTTTTGCGGCGGTGGCTACACAGGAAAGCACTTGCCTCACGGCCCTTGCACGCAAGGGTACTAACGTGTGAGGTACTTTTGCTAATGCGATGCATGTCCACCATCGTTTTTCATTATCACCAACTTTTGTCACCTATTCACACCATGCACACCTTTCACGGCATAGTCATGATTTTATTACTTGTATGTTTTTACCCGCTTTACTGCGAGGAATTTTATGGCCCTTATACAGCCGCTAATCACAACCATTGTCCACATTCCTATCTCATGAACTGGCGCTCTTTGGCCATCAAATGGCCCTTGCGCCAAAAAACACCATATATCATCATCAAAATCAAAAGCGGTCTCAGCATTGGTAGAGAAGCAGCAAGAGCTAGCCGGATGTACGGGCGGCGTCGCAGCAGCAACCAGACAGTCTTAGCTCGTGCCTCGTGCCAACGTGTCGATGTCGCTGCAGTAGTGGGCATTCCTTTCACTTCACTTCGTCCCCCGTCGGAAAAGTAGCCATCCTAGTGACTCACGGTGAACAGAGTACGAGCGGATTCTTATGAGGTTTCAGCCGCTGTACGTGAACAGTTTCACGTCCCTGAAAACGCTGGTCTGTGGATAGAATAACGGGTTCGACGATGTAGTTAAGTGGTGAAGTCTGCGAGACAATGCAGTAGGGTCCCTGGTATTTTGAAAAAAATTCGAGGAAAGACCTGTAGGCACAGCGGGAACTCAAAGCCACACAAGAGTGTCGGAAACGAAGTTAGGGTACGGGTGGTTATCGCCACGCCGAAAATTTTGTCTGCATTGCTCGATGGTTGTAAACAACTGGGCGAGCTCACGGCATTCCTCGGCGCGGCGGGTAGCTTCAGAGATGGGCGTAGACTCGAAGGATTGGGGTGGTAGGGCAGAATGGTATCTAGTGTGGTGGAAGGGTCTCGGCCATATGACAGGAAAAATGGGGAAATGCCCGTAGTAGCTTGTGGAGCAGTATTGTAGGCGTATGTCACAAAAGGCAGAATGAGGTCCCGAACGGAGTGGTCGGAGGCAACATTCTTTGATATCATATCCCCTAGGGTACGGTTGAATCTTTCTGTCAATCCATTCGTCTGCGGATGGTAGGCGGTGGTAGTCCGGTGATTGATATGACATTCGGCAAGGAGTGCGTTGACAACTTTAGAGCGGAATACACGTCCTCTGTCGCTGAGAAGTTCACGCGGTGCGCCGTGACGGAGAAGGAAGTGGCGCAGGAGAAAAGAAGATACGTCGCGTGCTGTGGCAGCAGGCAAAGCGGCTGTATCTGCGTATCACGTCAAATAGTGGATAGCGACAACAATTCAATGGTTTCCGGAAGCCATGAATAGAAGAGGTCCGTACAGATCGATACCAGTGTGGTCAAAAGGCCTGGCTGGGCAAGGGATTGGCTGGATCGAACCCGAGGTATGATGAGGCAGAGCCTTCCGTCCTTGGCACTGTGGGCATGACTGAATGTACTTGCGCAAAAAAGTGTTCATGCCTCGCCAATAAAACTAGGAGAAAAGCCAAGTGTATGTTTTGAAGATGCCCGCATGTGCGCACTGAGGGTAAGCGTGGAAAGCTGAACATATTGCAGCACGAAGATGGCGAGGTATGACCAGTACTCACTTTCGGCCGTCAGACTTGTAATTCCTGTGGTAAAGGAGGCCATAGCGGGCCTCAAAGTGAGCCACTTGACGGCGCACCGTTCGAAAAGATGGAGAAGTTGACGGATCTGAAAGGAATCGCAGAAGAGTGCGGACGCAGTCATCCTTGCGTTGCTCCGAGGTCATCTCACAGTTTTCTGGAAAAGCAACCATTTCTTCCACGGCAGATAAACATGCACAGCTTTCGGAGGACATAGGTGAGCGTGATAAAGCGTCGGCATCAGTGTGACGTTGGCCAGACCTGAAGACAACACGCATGTCAAACTCTTGCAACCACAAAGCCCAGCGAGCTAAACGGCTGGAGGGGTCTTTCAACTTGGATAACCAACAAAACGCATAGTGATCGGTGATTACGTCGAAAGGGCGACCATATAGGTACGGTCTAAATTTACCTAAAGCCCATATACTTGCCAGACACTCTTTCTCTGTCAATGAATAGTTCTTCTCCGCTTCGGTGAGGGTACGGCTTGCGTATGCGACTACGTAGTCCTGGAATCCCTATTTTCGTTGCGCGAGCACGGCGCTGGGTCCAACACCGCTGGCATCGGTGTGTACCTCCGTTGGAGCAGTCGGGTCGAAATGACGCAAGATTGGCGGCGAGGTTAACAGGCGACGAAACTTTTCGAAATCATCGTCACAGGCGGGTGACCAATCGTAACTTTTCGAGTCACTACGTAGAAGTTCAGTCAAGGGGGCGGTGATTATTGCGAAATTCCGAATAAAGCGGCGGAATTACGAGCAGAGGCCAAGAAAGCTGCGCAGATTATTCAGAGACGCAGGTTTAGGGAACTCTGCAACTGCCCGAAGCTTGGCGGTGTCAGGAAGAATACGCTCTTTAGATACAACATGACCGAGGATGGTGAGCTGACTTGCGCCGAAGCGGCATTTCTTCAGGTTGAGCTGAAAGCCGGCGTCAGTTAGGCACTGCTGCACCTTATCTAGCCTTCGGAGATGCGTTGGAAAATCCGGTGAAAATATAATCACGTCATCTAAATAGCATAGGCATGTTTTCCACTTCAGGCCACGCAAAAGATTGTCCATCATCCGCTCGAATGTTGCAGGTGCGTTGCAAAGACCAAAAGGCATGACAAAGAATTCGTAAAGGCCATCAGGTGTGACAAAGACCGTCTTAGGTTGATCTTCTGGTGCCAGAGAAACTTGCCAGTAGCTACTGCGTAAGTTAATAGAAGAGAAAAACTCCGCACCTTGGAGGCAGTCAAGGGCATCGTCGATTCTCGGTAACGGGTAAACGTCCTTTTGAGTTATTTTGTTAAGACGACGGTAGTCAACACAGAAGCGAATTGACCCGTCCTTCTTCTTAACGAGAACGACTGGAGTTGCCCAGGGTCTATTCGAAGGCTGGATGACGCCACGCATGAGCATGTCAGCTACTTGGTCATCGATAACCTGGCGCTTGGCTGCGGACACGCGATAGGGTCTTTGACACAATGGGGCATTGGTACCCGCGTTGATGCGGTGACACACAACTGACTTGCGGCCGAGGAGAGTTTGCTGGCAGTCGAAGGAAGAACGGAACTTTTCCAGCAGTCATAGAAGCTGACTACGTTGCGAAACAGTTAACGTGCTGGCGATGGAGCTGCTCAGTACGTGCGGCCTAGTCTGCGGCGAAGAGGCACAGGTCACTCCGGCGACTTCGTGTTCGGTGGAAGGACCAGCCGGCATGTCGATAATTGCAGAAGGGTATAGACTGTAAACACGCCCCACGCACTCACCCCGACGTAGTGTTACAGGATATGACAACAGGTTTGAGATGAGCAATTTGCTGACGCCGTCATAAACTTCTACAAGGCCATATGGTAGCGGCGAAAAAGAGCAGAGGGCGTGAAAAGGGCACTAGACTCGGCGAGAGAGTTGCAAGACACCATGGTAAAGACAAAAGAGTGCGGCGGTATTATGACGTCTTCAGCAACAAATAGTTCGTCTCCGGTTTCATGAGCATCATATAATGGAACGTCGTCAAACACTTGAAGTGCCACCTCAGCGTGAGAGCAGTCGATGATGGCCTTATTAGCGGAGAAAAAATCCCAGCCCAAAATGAGTTCATGGCAACAGGAATCCAACACTAGCAATTCAACGACATAAATGAGGCCATCAATTTCGATATGAGCAGTACAGGCAGCGGCCAGTGTGACGCGATCTGCGCAGGCTGTATGAAGTGATATACTTGCTAGTGGCGTCATAACTTTTTTGAGCAAGCGGCTTGGTCTAGCACTTATCACTGAAACTGCGGCACAAGTGTCGACAAGAGCGAGTGCAGCGACGCCGTCCACATGTACGTCCAGGGCATTCGTTGGTGAAGTGAGAGGCCTTAGTCTTTTCGCTGGCGACGCAGTTCTTGCCTTTGGAACTGCGGTAATTAGTTTTCCCGCTCCGGCGATGAAGGACAATGACGCATCGGCGATAATGAGCGGTGTCGAGGTGATGGCGAGCGGCGGTTAACAGAAAGGCGGTGGTCGGCGTACGATGACGTCTGGTAGGGGGCCTGAGAGCCTGTGAACGAAGGGCGTGGTGGCACATAAAGGGCAGGTTCGAAAGTCTGGTCGTAGCTCTGGCAGTAGACAGGGACGCGCCGACGGCAATATTGCGCTACCTGGCCAGGTAGCCAACAGGCACAGCATATTGGGCGATTGTCAAGTGTACGCCATAGCTCACTACTCTGAACGGACCTTGGCTGACCGAACCGAGGAGTGGGTTGGAGCGGCACAGCTGAGGGAAGTGACTTTAAGGTCTGAAGAGGTGGTCGAGCCGCTATTTCAGCAAAGCATGGAGGTGCATTTACCTCGGCACAGGCAACAGGGCTCGGCAATGGTGATGTGCCACGTGCAGATGGCAGACCCACGCGAACTTGCTCCTGGATGACCTGGCGAATGTTTGCTGGCAGAAGTGACGGTGGTTGGCCGGGTGTTGATAGCAGCGATAGCTGACGAGCGAGCTCAGCACGAACAAACTCCTTGAGCTGCGATAGCAGTGACTGAAGGTCAGATGTCGTGGTCAGGCTTGAGAGGGTGTCATCCGGGACGTCAGGGCGTCGCGTGAGAAGACATTGTCGTCGCAGTTCATCGAAACTGACACAACTCGATGACCTCAGAGACAGTGTCAGAGTTCTCAGAGAGCAGCATTTGAAAGGCGTCAGAAATGCCTTTCATGATATGTCGCACCTAGTCACTTTCTGCCATCGACGGGTCGACACGCCGGCAGAGGTCAAGGATGTCCTCTATGTAGCTGATGAATGTCTCACCAGTTTATTGGGACCAGCCTCGTAGGCGTTGTTCTGCGCAAATTTCGCACACACCAGGGCGCCCAAAAACATCTGCGATGCAGGTTTTGAAGGTAGTCCAAGTGGGGATATCCGCCTCATGGTTTCTGTACCACAGCTTGGCAACATCCGTTAAATAAAACATCACGGTAGCAAGCTTTGAGGTATCGTCCACTTTGTTAGTAGCGCTGGCTCGTTCATAAGATTCCAGCCAATCCTCAACGTCTTTCTCGTCGGAGCCGCTGAAAATGTCGGGTTCTCGCAAGAGCTGGGCACCGGGACAGCTCCTGCGTGGTGAAGCCGGGGGGGGGGGTGTGAAGACAGCGTCGCCAGGCATGACGGACGGCAGCTTTTGGCTACGCAGTTCCAGGACTGGGGAAGACTGCAGCACTCTCCACCAAAATATAATGTAAATGCAAAGTCAAAAGCTGTACCAGCGTCGGTACCGAAGCACCAAGAGCTAGATTGATGTACGGGCAGCGTCGCAGCAGCAACCAGTAAGACTTAGCTCATATATATATATATATATATATATATATATATATACATATATATATATATATATATATATATATATATGTGACGCTACGATGACTGGGCGACGTGGCGTGGCTCATACCCCATGTTTATTCTATACTGCACTTCTTCCTCCTCTACCTCTACTAACCATCACTTGATATGTCACACGATTCCCCCTCCCCCCGAAAGAAGGCATGGATTACGAACAAGGAAAAGTACACAAAGAGAGGTTGAGAAGTCACAAATGTCAAAATGCACAATTGGTTTCATGGCCCCGTGGTGTTCCGTAAACTCGCAAAACTTCAGGAAAGAGTGCAGCAGTCCGGTTAACGAAGGAGTTCTGGTGGGCGTGGCTGATGGTTGCGTCCTGGATAACACAAGAATGCTTTGGACGTGGAGTTAGCGGAAATCGCAGCCGGCATTCTTGTGAACAACGAATGAGGCTTGAACATCTTGCAGAATCGACAGTTCCGATATTGTAGGCATCGAATTCCCCGTCGTGGGTGATACACAGGTCGTGCAGGCAGCTTGCGTGCGCGTTGATCGAGGTTGATTGGGTGCTGCCTGTGTTTCTGTCCAGTGTAAGGGGTGCTTTTGTGGCTTTTGGAAATTTTTCCATGGTGATGTCGCAGATGGTTTGATGGAAGGCACATTCTTAATCTTTGGTGGAGAATGTATTTACGACGATGGGCATTTTTGCAATGTTCTTTGAGCCTTAAAAGAGGTTTCGATGAGGTTTACTTTCGTCGTTGACAATGTTGAAGTATACGTTGACGTTGTAGTTTCTTGGTTTTGTCGACTTGCTTGTGGTGTGACATTGATCGTGCTGTGTCAGGATTTTTAGCAAGTCCTTCGCAGGCTTCTACGACGTGAACCAATGCAGATGTTTCCGGCATAAAACATTGTGCGGGGTTTCGTGCACTTGAATCTTCTGTATTCATAAATCGTTCATTGTTGGTGGTTGCCTGAAGATTACTTGTGTCATGAGAAGTCGCACCTCTGCTTTTGTTTTCATTGTTGGCAGTGAGGTTGTATACTGGATTCACGTCACTTCGATCTTGTAATTGATTAACACTAGACGCTTCTGCAGAAGACTTTTCTTCACAAGATGCTGATTGTGAATGCTTCTGTCTTTGTGGCACTGCTGAGCTGAATACCAAGTCATTTTGGAAAGTACGCATGCGGCATGAAGTATTAGATGCATCTCTGTCATTAATAGCGGATTCAATTCTTCTATGCAGTGGTGAGTTGAGCATTGGTGATATATCCGCGTATGAAGAACCAGGTGGAAGGTTGGAAACACGACCACGTGGTCTTTCCGTGAGCATGTGGCTAGCTTCACCTGACGGGAATTGTAAATTCATGCTCTGTACTCGAGTGCGTTAAGGCTGCTTATGACTGCGATGACTGAGTTTGAATGCACTGAGAGTGCGTGTGCTAATCGAATCTTCATTATAGTCTTGAAACCAGATGATCATTCCTTCTTTTATCTTTAGCCAAGACTCGTCGTTGTCGAATATGTGGGTGAGGTAAAACTTAAATGCCTCACCGGTGACATAGTCGCTGAAGTTCGTAACCATCTCCCGTTCCGACCAAGATGCAGCGGTAGCGTGGAGCTCGAACAGGTCGAACCAGTCCTGTACAGGTCCATCGTCCGCTGCTCCGGTGTACTTGGGGATGGGAAGGTCGGTCGAAGGTTCTGCCATGGTGCTGGTCGCTGTGTGCGGCTAGGAGATGATTTCGTAGTCGATGTATGGTCAGGGCGTCTTGTGTAGAACTGCGTCGATGGTGAGACACTGATGAAGTGGCTAGGAGGTCTTCATCCTGTCGACTTGTGTGACGCTACGATGACTGGGCGACGTGGCGTGGCTCATACCCCATGTTTATTCTATACTGCACTTCTTCCTCCTCTACCTCTACTAACAATCACTTGATACGTCACATATATATATATATATATATATATATATATATATATATTATAGAGAGGAAGAAGATTATGTGCCGCAGTGGGTCATGCCTCTAGCGAGAGGATCCAAGCGCGAGCGTTTGCCCCGAATGCTGTGATTCCTGGGTCCGTTGCTGCCGTCCACTTTTCGCATCAATAGACCTGCTGTGCAAGTACTACTTGCGCCAATAGACCCCGTTTCAGAGTAGTGGAGGTGCGGGGTAACTCAACCTGGAACTCCGCAACAGGAAACTACTTGCCATCTCAAAAATGGCTGAAGAAAACACCCCGCAAGGTACGACCCAGCCTCCGATGGTCACCGTGCCCACTGTGCTAAGCGTGCGCGATCCATCTTTTTTGACGGTACCGATGAGCAAGACGTAGAAGATAGGTTGTCGGCATTTGAATAGGTAGGCGCAAGCAACAAGTGGGACGACAAATAGAAGCTGCAATATGTACCCTTCTACATGAAATAGGTAGCATTTCTCTGGTTTAACAACCACCATTCGGAATTCGCCACTTGGGGTGCTTTTAAGCTACGCATTACCGATGTATTCGGTCACCCCGAGGTACGCAAGCTCCGTGCCGAGCAGCGTCTACATGGACGCACACAGCTTCAGGGGGAAGGCTTCACAAGCTACGTCGAGGATGTGCTCGACTTGTGCAAGTGCCTTGACCCTTCAATGATCAAAGCAGACAAGATCAAACACGTGTTGAAGGCGATAAACGATGACGCCTTCCAGATGCTGCCGGCCAAGGGCCCCCGTACCGTGTCGGAACTTGCCACTCTTTGCCAGAGCTTCGAGGAATCGCAAACAACGGGTCTTGACACGGCGGCCAGCAGCTACCGACGAAACTCTCGCGGCATTGACCCTAGGTGGAGACCACAACACAATCATGTCGGAAATAAAACAATAGGTGCGCGAAGAGGTGGTCCGACAACTTTCATGTCTGTCGTATCAACCGGCAACGGAACCCTCTTCTCAGCGTCTCGCGCCCGCCATCAGACAGGTAATACAGGCGCAGGTCTCTGCGGCACTGCCGCCCGTCTCTCAGACAACACCTGTCACCGCGCCATTGACTTACGCTGCTGTTACTGCTACTCCACCACTACCTCCCCTTCGGCCGACTCCCCAGCCTCTACGAGTACCAATGACGCCATTCCAATCAACACAACAGCGCTATAACAAAAACCCTTGGCGCACAGTTGACAATCGTCTAATCTATTACGCATGCGAATATCCAGGTCACGTGGCACGCTTCTGTCGCCGGCGTTTCGCGACGGGCCCGGCTGCAGCTCCGAAGTACTCTGACGACTCTTTCGCGGCCCCATACAACACGCAACGAGAAATGTCCCGTCAATGTGACCGACAATCCGTGCAACACGACCCGTCCCCATCCGAACTAGACCACCACCCTGCTGCCGACTACCGACCATTCGGTCCCCGTCGCTCATCCTCACCATGCCGCTACCGTTCTCCGTCCCCGCTGCGTCGCCAACCGAACCCCGTAGAGACGGAAAACTGATTGCTGCAGCTCCGGAGGCACGAGCTGCGAAATCATCGCATTGTAGAAGTCCTCGCCCCTCCCCCACAAACGTTCTGGAACTGTTTGTTGAAGGTCTACAAATTCTTGCGCTTGTCAAAACGGGTGCAGCCGTATCTGTAATGGATCAAAAACTCTGCCGTTTGATACGAAAAATAACGATGCCGCCTTCCGACGTATTGCTGAATACCGCGAGCACGCAACCTATTCGACCAGTCGGAGCATGTACGGTGAGAGTAATCATTAAGGACGTCCTGTACCACATCGAGTTTCTCGTGTTGGCCACTTGTTCCCATGACGTGATACTTGGATGGAATTTTTTGTCACGCCACTATGCCGTAATCAACTGCGCTCGCGCGCAGGTGGAATGTTCTGTGTTTTCTGGTGCGCCATCTACCGACAACGAACTCACTCGATTTGGCAAGCTGCTTGTTGCTTCCGACAGAGCTGTTCCCCCTCTTAGTGTCATCATTTTTCCCGTCAATCGCACTGAATTGCCCGGCTCTACCGTTGTGTTTTCCCCATCTGACGTTTACAGTCGCCGCCACATTACGTATTGGCCATACGCCGTTCTGCCAACTCACCAAGATACTTCCGGAATTGTCGTTTTCAATCCTAGCGCACGTCCTCTCGCCTTAAGAGCTCACGAAACAATGGGATATGTTCTTCCTGTTGATGACAACGTCATTGTGTCTATTGAGTCCCACGACCCTGGCCAGCAACTTCAACTGAACGCTGTTACTCCTCCTTTCACGCGGGATGTCTGCTCCTCGGATATCTTCGATCGTTACATCAACAGCCAGCTTCCTGTGGATTAACGGAACCAGATAATAACCCTTTTGCAGGAATTCCGTGATTCATTTGACCTTCCTCAAAAGGCACTGAGTCAAACTGACACCGTTGCTCACACAATCTACACTGGAACGCACCCTCGTTTGCGGCAACGCCTCTACAGCGTATCACCGAAGGAACGAAATGTAATTGCAGAGCACGCGGACGATATACTTCAGCGCGGTGTCATCAAGCCATCTTCTAGCCCCTGGTCTTCACCTGTTGTGCTAGTGAAGAAAAAAGACGGTTCGGTTAGATTTTGTGTCGACTACCGGCGACTGAACAAAATAACGCGGAAAGATGTGTACCCTCTTCCCCGCATAGACAAAGCTATTGATTGCCTACAAGGTGCCAAATTCTTTTCTTCGCCGGACTTACGTTCAGGTTACTGGCAGGTTCCGATGGCAGAGTATGACCGTTCCAAAACAGCGTTCATTACGCCAGATTGGATTGGATTGGATAAACTTTTATTTGGTCCTCCAAAACACAGATCACTGTGTTGCGGGCCGCTCCCACGTGGGGACTGAGATGCCAAGCTCCTCAGCCGCCTCGCGGGCTTGGTGGACAGCCCAGAGCTGATCTGCCAAGGACGAGCTGCGGATTGCCGCCTCCCATCTGGCAGAGGTGATGTGCGATAAATGAGCGAATTTGGTGCACTGCCAGAGCATGTGTTCTAATGAAGCTATTTCCCCACAATGTGGACAAAGATTACTTGGGTATAGGTCAGGGTACATGATGTGTAACATTTTCAAAGTAGGGTACATCCGCGTTTGCAAAAGCCTTAATGTAAGTGCTTGGGGCCGGGTTAGATTTTTGTGAGGTGGAGGGAAAATCCTTCTAGATAGGTAGAAATGTTTAGTGAGCTCGTTATATGTTGTAAGAATTTCCCGGTTATCCCCTTCACCGGTAGAACGCATCCCCGGGGAGGCGCGGTTGGAGAGTTCTCGCGCCGCCTCGTGTGCTGCTTCATTGAGATTGGGAGGGGAATCGTTGATTTGTCCAAGGTGAGCTGGGAACCAACTCAGAAGATGATGTGTTATGTTCTTGCCTTGCAGTATTTTCAGCGTTTGTTCACAGACCGTCCCCTTGGCGAACGCCCGTAGTGCTGCCATGGAATCACTGTAGACGACTTCAATGATATCCATCTTGAGTGCTAAGGCGATGGCCACTTGTTCCGCAATAATTGGGTCTTTCGTCCTGACCGTCGCTGAGTTGACGACATGGCCAGCCCCATCGACTACCACTGCCACAAACGCTTTCCCATTGGCGTAGGAAGCCGCGTCAACAAATACAACCCCTCGTTCCTCGTTTGAGACTTGACGAAGTATAGTCCTTGCCCTCGCTACTCTTCTTCCGACGTTGTGTTCTGGATGCATGTTTCTCGGTATAGGAGATACCGTGATAGTCTCCCTGATGTTGTCAGGGATATCATTGTAATTGCGTCTGATTGCTATTGGGTGTTGGCCCAGCTCCTGCAGGATCATTCTCCCCGACCTTGTAGTAGATAACCTTGCAAACTGTGCTCTCTCTTGGGCTTCTGCTATTTCTTCGAGCGTGTTGTGTATGCCAAGCTCAAGCAGACGCTCGGTGCTGGTATGTATGGGTAGGCCCAGGACCTTCTTGATAACTTTCCTGAGGAGCACATTCAGTTTCTCGGACTCTGCTCTTGACCAGTTGTGCATTGCCACCTCGTATGTGAAGTGACTTAGAACAAACGCATGCATCAACCTGATGAGGTTGTCTTCCTTGATCCCATTTCTTTTGTTGGCCACTCTGCGTATGAGGTGCACCGCACTGTCTGTTTTCCGAGTTAACTTGGCTATAGATTTGCTGTTGGCGCCGGTAGACTCTATCAGCATTCCCAGGACTTTGATGGAGTCGACCCTCTGGATGGCATCCCCTTGATTTGTACGGAGATGGATGTCTATCTGGTTTAACGGCTTCCATCCCCTGGGCTTCGGTCCCCGGCGTGCAGTCCGATAAAGCAAAAGTTCTGACTTACTCGAGGAGCACTTGAGCCCTGAAGGGCGAAGGTAGTCTTCTACGGTGTCAATCGCCTCTTGCAGAGCGCTCTCAATCTGCCCCTCGCTTCCACCTGTGCACCAGATGGTAATGTCATCTGCGTAGATGCTGTGCTTCAATCCTTCAATGCTCGATAATTTCTTTGACAGTCCAATCATGGCAATGTTGAACAGCATTGGTGAAATCACTGCCCCTTGTGGCGTGCCCCTTGCTTCTAGTTCGATTGCTGCGGTCTCGATATCTGCAATCTTCATCACGGCTTTCCGATCTGTAAGAAAGGACCATACGTAGTCATAGAAGGCTTTCCCTAGACCAAGCTTGGAAATTGCTTCGAGTATGAATGAGTGGTGGATGTTGTCAAACGCTTTTTCTAGATCTAGGCACAGAATGGCTCTCACGTCTCTGGTTTCATTGTCAATGACCTGGTGTTTGATAAGCTTCAATGCATCTTGTGTGGATAGCCCTGCCCTGAATCCAACCATATTGTGTGTATATATGTTGTTATCTTCCAAGTACTTGTTTATCCTGTGCAGTATGGCATGTTCTGCGACCTTGCCGATACATGATGTCAAGGATATTGGCCTCATGTTGTCCAAGTTAGGGGGCTTTCCTGGCTTAGGAATAAGGATCGTGCTGGCCAGCTTCCACTGCTCTGGCACCCTGCCTTCTTTCCATGCTGAATTGATCATATCCCTCAGGGTTTCAATTGAATCGTCATCAAGGTTACGCAGGGCCTTGTTTGATATACCGTCCGGGCCAGGGGCTGACCTGCCGTTGAGATCATGCAAAGCTCTTCTGATCTCCTCGATGTTAAAGTCGCCCTCAAGACCTGGATTTGGCGTGCCCTGGTACTGTCTCCTTGGATGTGCCAATCCTCTTTTGATTGGGAGGTACTTATGCACGAGCCGCTGCACAACTTGCTGTTCTGTAGTGCGCCCTATCTCTTTATGCAAAATTCGAGCGATAACATGCTTTTGATTTGTTTTGGTGGTGTTTTTGTTGAGGAGATGCTTTAACATATTCCATGTCTTGCCATTGCGCATCTGACCATCGACGGAGTTGCAGATTTCGTCCCATTGCTGCCTCGATAGTGCGCGACAATGTTCCTCGACTGATCTGTTTACCTCAGCTATCTTCTTCCTCAGTCTTCGGTTCAGGCGCTGACCCTTCCAACGGTTCAGTAGTGCTTGCTTTGCCTCAAGAAGATGAGCGAGCCGGCTATCCATTCTTTCAACCGGAAAATCTGTGGTAATGGTGGAGGAGACGGATTTGATGTCATCTTTAATCTGTTTGACCCACTGCTCCAAGCCTTGTCTGTGGCCATCTTGTTCCCTTTCCATCCTTATCTTCCTGAACTTATCCCAGTCTGTGAAGTGAAATTCTCTCTGCTTTTTACGCTCCACGGAGAAGGTAGTGGCAAGAATGCAGTGGTCACTCCCTAGGTCTACAGCAAGGTTCATCCACTGGGCCTTCTTGATGTTCCTTACAAATGTAAGGTCCGGGGTGGAATCCCTGCAGCAAGATGTACCAAGCCTTGTTGGTAGGCTGGGGTCTGTGATTAGGGTGAGATCAAGTTCACTGGCACTTTGCCAAAGTCGATTTCCTTTCCCAGTGTTGTACTTGTAACCCCATGTATGATGAGGGGCGTTGAAATCACCTGCTATGACGAGTGGACATTCCCCGGCGATATTAACAGCTTTCTTTAGAACCGTCTTGAACCCTTGCTTTTGTTCCTTTGGACTGCTGTATATATTCAGAATGAAAATGCTCTGACGGATGCTGGTACCCGGCACTATCTCTACCAAGACGTGTTCCAACCGGCCTGCTTCTATCTTGAGGTCGTGGGTTACGTGCGTTAGTTTGTTGCATACGAAGGTGCAGACTCCCCTCCCTTCAGTATCCCCTATTACAGGCCGGAATGCAGGCAACGTTGCTTGCGGTGAAAGGGTCTCTTGTAATAATATAATATGAGGCTTTTCTTCGCTGCTCCTGATATACTGCTGCAGGGTTGCCTTCTTTTTAAGGTAACCTCTACAGTTCCATTGTCAGATACGAAATGCTTCACGTAGCGCTGCCATCATGGTTATTACATGGGCGGCCAGAGCCTGATGCTGCACCTGTCGACCGGTTTGGTACCACTAGTATTGGTGGCCGAAGGGGTGAGCTTGGTGCATGAGGAGGCCTTGCTGTGTTGTGCAGATCTGCTTCGAGCTTTGTAATGCGCACAGTCATATGCTCTTCCAGTGCCGCCACGCTTGATTGTAGCCTACCCATCTGCTCGCTAAGATTGGCTACTACTTTGCTGAGGGTGTCGAACACCTCTTTCATGTCTGACATGGTCGTTTGGTTGGCTTCCACGTGTTCTGCCATGACTGCCCTCTTTTTCGCGGTTCTCGAGTCCCCCACGTTTTCAGCCACAGGGACATCAACTGGCTGAGGCATTGGCTGTGAAGATTGCGCGCTAGTTAGCTTAGTGAGAAGAATTTTTATTTCCTTTAACTCAGCTGATAGCCTCTCATTCGATTTTGTAAGTCTCGCGTTTTCTTGCTCTAGCTGTGCAATTCTATCATGCTCTGGCAGCTTACCTGTCATCACCTCTGCCCCGCCGTTGCGCACTCGCTCAGCCCAGCTGTCTTTCGAAGTAACTGCAGGCGTCCTCCCTGGGTGTGAAGCCGTGATCTCGAACTGAACGCCAGGCAGCTGGCCATTCGGGTGCCGCCCAGGCTGATTCCGACGCTGATGGTGACCTTGAGAACTCGAGCGCCCCCGTGATTGGGAGCGGGCCTTGGGTCTAGAACCTCTTCTGGAACGCGACCTCCCCCTGGAGTGGGGCCGCCTTTCTTGTTCTTGTGTAGTCTGGATGCTCTGGGTCCCGTAGGCTGGAATAAGCTGCTTGTCATTGATGTCTGGACTCGATGTGATTGATGCGTCCCGGGCTTCTGCGGCTGCTCGCGATCTTTCCCAACGTCTGCGTCTGACGACGTATGGCACTAAGAACCTGTTCTTGCACTCCTTGTCTGCCGTGGGATGGTGACCGTCGCACAGCCTGCATCTTGGATTGCACTGGTGCAGGCTATCTGGGTTCTTGATCTCGCAGCCTCTGCAGATTGTTTCAGCTGGGTTCGGACAGACGTCAGACCGATGTCCCAGCTTTCCACAGACGTAACAAATATCGATGTTCTTGCGGTAAAGGGAGCACTGCAAAAGTGAAGGTCCATATCTCACGAATCTGGGCACCTTCTGTCCTTCGAACGCTATGATGATTGTCCCGGTGTCCTTGATTCTCTTCGCCTGCAGCGCGAGCGGGTTGTTCGCGTTCACAATCTTTCGGGTCAAAATGTCCTGAGTATCGCTTACGGGGATCCCGCGAATCACTCCTTTACAAGTGTCGTGGGGTGCCGCGGCGTACGCGCTAACCTCGAAAACTTTGCCTCCAATGTCAATTTGCTTGACCTTGAGGTATCTTGAAGCTCTGTCTTGGTCCGGAGTGCTTGCCACCATAATGTTTTGCTGCAAGTTGGAACAGATGATGTCCTGCATGGCCTCTTCCTCTTTGACGCCGGCCGCCAGTACTATCGCGTCTGCCACGGCTCCAGTGCCAATTCTCGAGATATTTAATCCTCCACGTGGTCGTAGCACAATTTTGCTGAAGTCCTTAGGTAGTGGCGGCATGCGTCCAGCTCGCACGATTGTATGCTTGGTGTCATACCTACTACGACTGGCTCGAGCGTCTCCCGGAACGCCGGCTTCGGTCGAACCCTTGGCAGCAGGAACGCTAACCGCGGCTTGCTTATTCCTTGAGCGTCTCGTTTCGGCTTCCTTCCAACCCATTTCTTCCGTGCAATCCTCTGGAGAGATGTCCTCTCCATCTACTTGGTATTCCATTCTCAGTTGCAGTTGCAGATACTGGAACGCGCAGAGCGTTGAGTCGCGTTGGCACCGGGCCGGCGCATCGGCGACAATCGCCTCCTTGGTTAGGCCTAAATCCCCCGGTGGCGTTGCCGTGTAAAAATGTCCCAAAAAACGGTTTAAAAGTCCACTCACCGGCACAAAGGTGGTATCTGCTGATTTCTTGAGAACTTAGGCACACGATGAGAGTAAAAACTCGGCGACAAATTCGTGAATACCACAGGAAAACATTCTTGAAAGCAGGAGCCGATCTTCGCGCGTCCGCACTGGTCGGCACCTAGAGCGTCTCCCCTTACGCCAGATGGCCTATAATAATTAACGGTTATGCCATTCGGTCTGTACAATGTACCTGCAACGTTTGAACGAATGATGGACAGCGTTTTACGTGGCCTTAAATGGCAGATATGCTTATGTTACCTTGATAATGTTATCGTATTTTCTCCTGATTTCCCTACCCACGTCAATCGTCTGCGCACAATTCTTCAGTGCCTTACTAAGGCAAACCTCCAGCCTAACCTAAAAGTGCCGCTTCGGGGCTCGCCAACTTACTATTCTTGGTCACGTTGTGTTAAAGGATGGAATTTGCCCAGACTCGGACAAACTTCGAGCCGTAGCCAACTTTCCGAAGCCGACTTCACTCAAAGAACTTAGGAGCTTCATCGGCTTGCTCGTATTTTCGCCGTTTCGTCCACAACTTTCCATCAATGATAGCCCCACTTACGCAACTACTGAATGGTCCAGCTAATCTTTCTAACTGGACCCTGGCATGTGAAGAAGCCTTACTTACAATGCGCCGCCTGCTTGCGTCGCCACCCATTCTACGCCATTACGATCCAAGTGCCTCCACTGAAGTGCACACAGACGCCAATGTGGTGTGTCTGGAAGCCGTACTCGCGCAACGAAAGCCCGGTATTTCCGAGTACGTCATCGCATATGCAATCCGCGCACTCACGAAAGCGGAAATGAACTACTCCATAACTGAAAAAGAATGCCTCGCAATCGTTTGGGCGTTAAGCGAGTTTCGTCCTTACTTGTACGGACAGAGTTTCGACGTTGTGAGAGACCACCACGCACTTTGTTGGTTGGCGTCGCTAAAAGATCCTCCAGGTCGCCTTGGACGTTGGGCTCTTCGCCCACAACAATTCGACATTCGTGTCGTCTACCGCTCAGGACAAAAACAGTCTGATGTGGAAGCCCTCGCACGATCACCAGCGAGATCCAGCGCAGATCTGCATTCGGACGCCAACCTTCCCATCGCTCACATTTCCATCTCAAGCATGTCGTCTGAACAGCGGAAAGACCCATGGATAAAATCTCTCCTCAACATTCTTTCCGACTCCGCAACGGCTGCGTACTCACGCGCTCTTCGCCGCCAAGCCACACATTTCGAGTGACGGGATGCACAACTATACCGCAGAAACAATCATGCGTATGGCCGTAAATGGCTCTAGGTTATACCACGCCACATGCGATCTGATGCCTGTGCGTTTTTTCACGCCGACCCACAACATGCTCACGCTGGTGTGTTAAAAACATATCATCGGATCCGCCAGCGTTACTACTGGCGCGGTGTGTACACCTTTGTACAAAAATACATTCGGTCCTGTTCATTATGCCAACGACAAAAGACAGCGGCCCATTCACCCGGATTATTACAGCCTCTACCGTGTCCGGCGTGCTCTTTTGACCGCGTCGAAATCGATTTATATTGTCACCTTCCGTACACTGCAACTGGAAATCGATAAATCATTGTCACGGTCGACCGTCTGATGAGGTATGCTGAAACAGTTCGACTACCTACGGCTTGTGCACGTGACGTGGCCAATTTCGTCTTGCGACGCTTCGTACTGCGTCATGGGGCACCACGTGAACTGCTGAGTGATCCAGGGCGTGTCTCTTTATCCGAAGTTGTACAACTCCTTCGAGCATGCCGCACAGTGCACCGCACCTCTACAGCCTACCACCCGCAGACCAATGGTCTAACTGAGCGCTTATATGTTAGCTTCTTTTTCCAAATAAACTTTTGTTGCGAGTAGACACTACTCTTGCTCTGTGCAGTTTTCTGTTGTAGTGTCCATGTCTGTATGTGCGCCCTTAATGAGTTGGAGAATGAACCAATGCCAAATAGCCCAATTATCCGTGCTACTGCAATGTTAAGAACCATAAAAGTTGTCTCTTCTGGTGGTCATTGAAAATAACATTGCATGAAATAAACATCAAACATCAAAAAAAGCATAAGCAATGTCGAAGAAGATGCGCTCCCTAGAGCCCCAATAGTTCAACTTCTGTCCCACTATGAACTTAACGATGCAGCAATAAGTACACAAAAGGATTGTATTCATGGCAAATACGTAATTTTCATCAAAAACATTGACAAAGAAAGATGTATGTGTCCGAATAATTACGCCGAAACATTTTCAAACACATATCACCATTTCGGTCATGTAGAGGTTAAGAAGACGCTATCAGTCTTGTTGCCACAATAATTTTGGCCGGGTATGGTAACTGGCGTTGCCACCTAGATTCGGCATAGTGATACGCACCGAAGATGCAAAAAGAAACAAAGAAGTCTGGGACACTTCTATCCCTGTCTTCTGCTGAAGAGCCTGTTTGTAGGCAAACCACTGAGAAATTTGGTTGATAAATTTGCTTGATATAGCTCATCAAAAAGGTTTATCCACTCGATTATTCACCATGGTTATTGCTACATATGGGCAGTCGCCCGTAACATGGAGAACATTGACTCCTATATCTCTAGCTTAAGAAGTAATTTTGCTCCCCGAATATGCGCAAAATCTTCTTTCAAATTGTGGAAAAAGATTCACTGAAGTAAAACTTAAATAGCTTTTCAAACATAACCGAATGCACCACCTCATCACCTCATTTCATCACCCGAAATACACTAGTATGAATAAGCGGACAAACCAGACCATCGTAACCAAACTTAAGTGCAACATTAGTGACGAGTCACAAAAGTGTTGGACTAAGCTGCTGTCAGAAGTAGTAGACGAATACAACAGAATGCCTGACGAGGTTACCGGCTACACACCGTCTTTTATTATGTATGAAATTCTATGTAATCCAACTGTGCTGAAACAGCAAGAACAAATAGTGGGAAAATCGCGAAAAGCTACTGTTCTATCACCCCACGATGCGAACAAAAGAAACGATTCTAAGACACTTCTTTCGAATGAGTTCCAAGTCGGCCACTTCATCCTTCAAAAGATGGCATCCCAACAACGGCAAACTGGGAGCCGTTAGGAAAGGTCGCAACAATAATTCACACGCAACGTCTCTTTAATGAACTAAAAGATCAACCACTCCGCGTTGCTCTTAGGTGTAAACTCGCCCATTGTTCATGTTAGTAAGCTACGGCGTTATTTTATACTTTCCGAATAGGGAATTTCTCGAGGGGAGGGTGAAGAGTGTAACGTATGAGAAAGGCGATGGTAGAAGAAGTGCTCGAAGAAGAGGCGCGCGTGCATTAAATTAAATGAATGGCATATTGTAACGAACAAATGCAACGCCAGAAGCAAAAACAGCTATTTAATTATAGTGAACTTTTGCCCGTCCACTAAATACAGAAAGGTTATCCTGAGCTCGCTAGTGAAAAGCTCGTCAACCTCTTCTTTTAAGTCTCGCCGCGTCCCGCTCATTCGAAAAACCGCCTGCCTTGTTTTTCCAGCGTGTGGTGTGTTGACACGTGCAGCCAGCGTTGCATGGCGCGTTTAGCTTGGCGCGTTTGGCTTGTCAGATGGCCTGGCAGAATTCATAAGAGTAGGAAGCAGCGCAATACTTCAGTAGGTGCCTAACAACATGCGGCATTAGTCCCCCTCCCGAAACGCATCGTCCCGTTGCGTACGCGTGCGTCAAACAGTTTTGTACAGTAGTATTAACCTGATGCTCGAGCACCATTATCAGTTGTGTCGTTCAGTGCCTTTCGTAGTACGGTTTTATTCGTACTACATGTACGACCTCTGTGCGATTCATGCGTCAAGTTGAGCACACTTGCTCTTGAGGAATTACTTCATAGTTTAGCGGGCCTAACCAGCGAAGTACTTTGTAAGGGCCGAAATAGGGCCGATTCTGGTTTTTCAAATAGGCCAGGTGAGCGCACAGGCATCCACACCCACACTTTGTCTCCGGGGTGGTACACTACGTCTCTCCGCTTGAGATGATAGCGACTTGCGTCGGAGACTTGTAAAATGATACGATGTCTTGCGAATTTCCGTGCCTCTTCTGCCCTTTCTATGAAGTCGCTGATGTACGGGTCACTCTCATTCGAATCGTTGACAGGTAACATCGCGTCTATGGTTGTTGTGACCGTCCGACCATAAACAAGTTGAAATGGTGTGAAGTGTGTCGTTTCTTGCACTGCGGTATTGCACGCCGATGTTGCATAAGGCAAAATACTGTCCCATGTCTGGTGTTCAACGTCCACATACACTGAGATCATTCCGGTTGAGAGTTCTGTTGAGTCTTTCGGTTAATCCGTTTGTTTGCGGATTGTATGCTGTAGTCTTCCTATGGTCGGTGTGGGTGAGCTTCATAACAGACTGCATCAAACGGGCAGTAAATGCTGTTCCTTTGTCCGTAATGACTACTTGCGGTGCGCCATGTTATAGTACAATCTGAGTGACTAAAAAGTGGGCTACTTCGTTCGCCGTTCTCTTTGCGAGAGGTGATGTCTCAGCATATCGATTCATGTAGTCTATTGCTACAACAATCCAGTGTTTTGCCGATGAAGAGAGAGGAAATGGACCAAGCAAATTCATTCCCACTTGCTGAAATGGCCTTTTTGGTGGCTCTAACGGTTGCCACAGACCAGCTGGTTTCGATGGTGGTATCTTGCGTCTTTGGCAATCGCGGCATGACTTGACATAATGATGCACCGAATCTCCTGATTTCGGCCAATAATACTTCGGCAAATTCTGGCCAAAGTGCGAATACTACTCATATGGTCAGCCGATGGGTCGTCATGACACGCTTCTAAGATTTCTGCTCGCAGTGATGATGGTGCAAGAAGCAGAAACGTCTCACCGCTGTTTCCGAAGTTGCGCTTGTATAGGACGTCGTTCCGGAGAATATAGGATGTCAATCAATGGCGAAAACTCGTGGTACCTTATTTTGGTGACCCTCCAAGTATTGGATAAGCGGGCGTAGTTCCGGGTCCATTCGCTGAAGATGAGTCATCTCCGACACATTCAGAACTTCAAAAAATTGCATGTCTTGTTCTTGGTCAGACGACGGAGACTCAACAGGTGCGCGAGATAGGCAATCCGCTTCATTGTGCTTGAGACCGGACTTGTAGACCACAGTGATGTCATGTTCCTGCAGTCGAAGGCTCCATCTTGCAAGTCTTTTGAAGGGCCCTTGATATTTGCCAGCCAACACAATGAATTATAATCACTGATTGCTCAAAAGAGTCTCCCGTAGATGTATGGGCGAAACTTGCTGATGGCCCATATAACTCTTTCTCTGTCGCTGAGTAATGAGACCCAGCAATTGATAAAGTGCGGCTCGCTAAGCGATGATCTTTTCTTCTCCCTTCTGCCACTGAACGAGGATGGCACCGAGACCAACGTTACTCGCGTCGGTATGTATGTCTGTATCGGCCTTTTCATCAAAATGGGCAAGTATTGGTAGAGACTGCAAACGGCGTCGCAACTCTGAAAAAGCTGCTTCTTGTTCTTCCCGCCAAGAGAATGCTAAACTTTCGTTTGTTAGCCGTGTCAAAGGCTCAGCGATCTTAGCAAAGTTTTCCACAAAGCGTCTGTAGTAGGCACATAGTCCCAGGAATTGTCCGACAGCTTTTTTGTCTTGCGCTTTTGGAAAATTTTCAACTGCAGCAATCTTTTCCGGGTCCGGGTGGAAGCCTTCTGCACTAACTATGTGCCCGAGAAACCGAAGCTGATACAATACAAAATGACAATTTTCCGGTTTGATGGTCCCTGCTGCCACGTGAATGGCCTCTAGTACCGTTCTCAGTCGGTGCATTTGCTCCTCGAAGGTAGAAGAAAAAACCACTACATCGTCAAGGTACACAAGACACGATTGCCACTTGAGTCCGGAAATCACAGTGTCCATCATCTTCTGGAAGGTAGCGGGAGCAGAGCACAAATCGAAAGCGAGCACTTTGAACTCGTATAGTCCGTCTGGGGTCACAAACGCCGTCTTTTCGCTATCTCGTTCATCCACCTTGATCTGCCAATATCCGCTTTTTAAGTCCAATAACGAAAAGAAGTGAGCATTTCGTAACTTATCCAGGGCATCATCAATCCGCGCAAGTGGGTAAACATCACGCTTTGTGACTTGGTTCAGTTTTCCGTAGTCAACGCGAAATCGCAGCGTATTGTCCTTCTTTTTCACTAGCACCACCGGTGATGCCCACACTGTTCAATGGCTGGATTACGTCATCGTTGAGCATTTCCTGCAGTTGGTTCTTGATGGCTTTCCTTTTTTTTACACTACTCGGTATGGGCGCTGATGCACAGAAATCACGTGTTCGTCGACCACAATGCGGTGCTTTGCGACGGGAGTACGTCCAACCTTCGTCGAGGTCGAGAAGCACTCGGCGAACTCTCTGGTGAGATCAGCAATCTGTTGTTTTTTAGAGGATAAGAGCTCTCTTTCAATGTCTACTGACTGGAGTACGTTATCTACTGCCTCTGACGCTTTATAAAGAGTGCAAACATCTGAGACTTGCGCGTACTTATGCAGCGATGCTACGAATGTTCCCTTTGCGACAGGCTGCAGCTCATTTCGAAAGTTAGTTAATAGTACACACGCACATCCATCACGAAGGCTCACCAGGCCTTTTGCCACGCATAGTCCTTTTTTTAGTAGCAGTCCGATGTTTCCGTCCGCTAATCCGTCACAGTCAAGGAGAACTTCACTCCTCACGAGAACGGATACACTGGAACGCGGCGGCACGGTTACATCCTCGTCCACAATGCGGAGAGGTAGAACGATTGGTTTCTCCGCGAGACAGATGGCAACGGCAATCATTGTAGAAAACAAAACCTTGGTCTCTTGCAATTCGATGACTGCATTGTTTGTTTGCAAGAAGCCCATGCCTATACTCAGTTCACGAGAGCATTCAGGAAGCACAATAAAGCTGCCAACATACACGAATCCTCTTATTCCGATCCTTGCAGTGCACAACCCCTCGAAACTAAGTAAGTGACCTCCAGCGGCACGTATCTGAGGTCCGGTCTATTCAGTCATCACTTTCTTCAGCTTTTTACGAGAGAATTACTGACAACGCAATAGTCTGCACCAGTGTCTATAGCGCAATGGCCTCGACGTCGTCGATCGTGACTAATATCTCAGAGGTAACGTTGCTACTACTGCACTTGTCCGTCGTTGCGTAACTGCCGCCGTCCTGTCGGGCTAACAATGAAGGGTCTTCAGTTGTCAATATATCAGCGGCCTTACCTTCAGAGGTTGCCGGCTCTACTTTTTCCGCCGCGGGCTAGGTGAACGTGGTCTTCGGAGATTTAAAGACGGACGAGGACTTGGCGACCAATAGCGCATCGGTGCTGTCGAACGTGATTCCCGTTGTTGCTTGTCTTAAGGTGAATATCCTGAAGACAAGTACTCTTTGATTTGGTAGGGCCATTCACCGTACCGCGGGCCCGGTGCATCGACTGGAAAACCACGCAGTCCTGCTCGACGATACTGGCACGCCCGGTAAAGGTGACCTGCTTCTCCGCAGTGGTAGCAGAGGGGCCACCAGTCTACAGTGCGCCATGCATCGCTCTTACATGGTCTTGCTTCTGGCATTGGTAGCGGCGTACTCGGAGAAAACGTCGGAGGCATCACAGCAGTCGTAGCCGTCCGATTCATGCGTCCGAGGTTCTCTCGTACTACTTGAGCGTACGACAACTGAGGTGGAGGCTCCGATTGGGCGCACTGTAGTACCTGAGGTTGTGGTTGAAAAACTGCTTGCCACACTTCTTCCCGCACAACGTTGGCAAGTGAGGACATAGCTGGATGACCTTGAGCCATTTGTATTTTCTGAAGTTCTTTTCTTATGACAGCCCTCACCATTTCACGCAAGAGGTCAACGTTACTCGTAAGGGTGGTTGACGCCGCGCTAACAGTTGAGACGCTTACGTCCCTGTTGTATTTGCGCGCGCGCTGCGGCAGGGTCTTTTCTATTATTGTCGCCTCCGATCTGAACTCATCAAGAGAGCGGGGTGAATTACGCACCAGGCCTCAAAAAGCTCCTCTTTCACTCCACGCATCAGGTGCCGCAACTTCTTTTCTTCAGACATGTTCCGGTTGGCCCGGCGGAACAGTCGGGATATGTCTTTAATGTACATGGCGACGCTCTCATTGTTTCGTTGCTTTCGCGTCTGAAGAGTCGCTCCCGCCTTTTCTTTCTGGTCCGTGTTTGGATACGTAGCAAGAAACTCTCTTCAAAAGTTGTCCCATGACAATAAGTACGCTTCGTGGTTTTCGAACCACGTACGCGCAGAATCTTGCAGTGCGAAGTTTCCTGTCCTCGTTCCAACCGTTTGGTCTGGCGATGCGTTTGAAACCGTCGAGCCAGTCCTCGGAATCCTCGAAATATTACCGTGGAAGACCTCTGGTATTCGGGGCGGGTCTATGACGATGTGAGATGGAAATGAAGTCGCTTGGGCGGCCATTGCAGGTGCTCCGGAACTTACGTCCTCCACTGGTCTCGAAGAATTGAAGAGGGCACCAAACTCCGACTGCTCAACTCGTAGGCGGCAACTTGTGCGTTGGAGTACGGGAGTCAACTGTGCTGGCTTAAATATTCGGGGTTCTGGGCTACGTTCCCCAACCTGAGATGGTCGTGGAATCATACCCAGCACCTCCACCAGTTTGTAACGAACAAATGCAACGCCGGAATCTAAAACAGCCATTTAATTGTGGCGAACTTGTGCCCGTCAACTAAATACACAAAGGTTATGCTGAGCTCACTAGTGAAAAGCTCGTCAACCTCTTCTTTTGCGTCTCGCCACGTCCCGCTCCTTCGAAAAACCTACAGCCTTCTTTTTCCAGCGCGTGGTGTGTTGACACGTCCAGCTAGCGTTGCATGGCACGTTTGGCTTGTCAGGTGGTCTGGCAGAATTCATAAGAGGAGGAAGCAGCGCAAAACTTCAGTAGGTGCCGAACAACATTCGGCAATATGTACTCTGCAGCCCATTCCGTTCGAACCATCCGTGAAGGGGGCTAATGCCTTTTCGGTGGTTCTAAGACACTTCCTGACAGGCACCTTGACATGAACTGCATAAGGGAAGGCATACGGACTCCAGGCGTGCGGTTTACATTCATTCGAGAAAGTCACGTAAGCTCTCTGTGCAGCGGATCTTCCAAATTCTCTTCCAAAGAGCGAGCTTCAACGAATGCCATTCCGACTTGTTTAGCGTGCATCGCCACTCCCAAGACGGCACGCTAGTCCCGTTGCCAGGCGCTGGTGCCCACACTTCCCATGCTGATAACCTCGCACTACGTACTCCATCAGCACCTCAGCCACTCAGGGGAGCTGGTCAAGCACTATTGACAAAGAATACGTCCACAGCGAGTACAATAATAAAAGAGCACTCTTTATCTTTGAACGTCACCCCTGACTCCAATTGTGGTTCACCCGAAAGTCCCACCGAGATGTCCCAATAAACTTCATTCTCATTGTTAAGATATAACAAAATTATACCCCTCCCGGTATGCCCCAGACCAACGCATGATTCCACGTCGAGGTCAACGCCTTGACAGCGTCGACCTCAGTGCTCTTCCCCGTGGCCTTGCCAGCGTTCCACGTGATTGATGACGCATTGGCCACATCGGCCTTCCAAGATCATGAACAGACCGTGCCAGAGAGTCGAACAAAGCCCCGGCATACCCTTACAGAGCTTCCCCAACAACTCGGCTGGCTTCCGTAGGCATGCTCTAAAGGTTCATCGTCTGTACCACTATCGCTGGCTGCCTTCGAACTCGCACACTTTCGCGGCTTCCAGGAAAACCCCAACAACTGGGTTCCCACCGTCAACGCTCTTGAAGCTGGAAATGCGTGGACTAAAGAGCGGAAGTGCCGCATGGTAATATATTGCCTCCGGAATACTGCCGCAGCGTGGCACCAGTAATAAGGAGTTCGGCAGCAACTCTAGGCACACTGGAGCGCCAGGGTCGTCACTGCGTTTGGATGGATTGACTCCGACCTCACTGCCACCGCCCATTGTAACCTATCCGCTACCGCGGACGGGGCTCTAGAAAAGGACCGCGACGAAGCTGTTACTGCATAGCACAGCCTATAGTCAAAAACCTCGTCACCGTGCAGTCCAACAAACACTGGACTCAAACCCTGCTCTGACACTGCGCTGGTGTGTGACGCAGGATCAATGAGACAACAAGCCTACGCTTTATTTCCTCCGCAGAAGTTGCTACCCTGCGCCCCTCGCATCTTCACTAGCTGAGCTGAACGCGCGGCTTTCCTCGTACTCGACGCGATGTCCAGATGCCAGATGAAGCCTAGAGCGTGTTAACCCGTGACGACTATCTGAAAGATGGCAGGACGCACGTTTGTGTGATGCAATAAGCAGCCTTTAAGAAAGGAAAAGAACCGTAGTACTCGTATGCAGACCATCAATACCCTACAGATAAACGAATGGTAGGGAAAGTGCCATGTGTCCAACACGCAGGAGTTCTGCGAGAAGGCTTCACTGAACGAAGACAATTGCAGTGAAGCTGCCCTGTCGCTATCTCCTCTGCTTTGAGACAGAATAGCGATCGCTAAGAAACCTGCGCTGAACTCTACAACACCAACTCACGAAGAGCAAACTAGACCACTTTCAGAATCGTCGGGCATTGACGGAAACACAGAGAGCGAGCACCCCATTATTAGTGTGAACTTGGCTGCAGAAAACAGGTTTTTCAGTTTTTCTAAACTCGCAGAATGCTCCTAATGAAGGTCCTGGTCATCTTTTCGGTGCTGAAAATCATATGAGTTTAACCGAAAAAACCCTAGAGAACTTGCCAGCTGTCGTGTCCTCGAAGTCTGTTTCCACATCCGACCCGCGTTCTGCTGCATGCTCTTATGCCCACGTGACAAAGCCAACGCTGGCCGCCAGAAACATGTGTTGCGGCTCCGCTACCGTCGACACGTAGCCGAGACCGACCATTGCGATTTAGCCAGGGTCGCTCAACAGACCTACTTACGGAAGGTCCACTATCCAAGTCAGAACGCGGCGTTGATCAACCACCACGATGCTGTCAAACTTGCCCACAAGAGAGACAAACAGCTTGCGGCCAAAGCCGATGGCCAGAGGCATTGTTGGCACTTCAGCAAGCAAAGATACTGCGCGGCCGTGACCGGCCTCCTCGAGGTAGTCAATGCTGTCCTCCAGAGACAATTTTGACAGCTGCGCACGCTCGCAGTCGTGGCCGAATGCAATGATGAAAAAACGGCAATGGAGTTCTGGCTCTCGTGCATGGTCTGCGCAAAGCAGAGAAAGACAAGGCAGAATAAGAACAGGTGGCCTAGCATGCAAGCGTTGTGTCTTTATTTTCCCTAACAATATATATATATTTATACATATACATATATATATATATATATCAATATATATGAATGAGTGAGAATATAGTACGAGAAAGTTGGTTTTGCATAGTATAATTACCTAAGTGTCGGCTAGAGGGACCAGCCGATATGTTATAAAATATACCATGCATGACCAACGTGTGTAATACCCTCTTGTGTATTGGAAAATTGTAAGGAAGCAGGAGCGGCGCTCGGGTCCTAGCGCTAGCTTAGCTAGCTAAAGGAATGCTAGAAAGACAAAGTCAGATTAGAACAGTTGGCCGCAGCAAGGAAGCTGTCTCTGTCTAATTTATTCCTCTCTGCGAGCATTCTGCAAACATTTCTTATTACTTTGTAGCTTTCCCATCAGACTTCTCCCATCGTCAAGAAAGGTGTTCACTGTGGAAAAAGCCCAGCCACCAACGATAACGCTGGAATCTTCGATGTACCATGTGTGAATGCCGACAAGCTTTACAGCTGACCAGATTAGCGACGTCTCTGCTTACCGCTTTCGCTGCGATTTATGTGTCGCTCTATTTATGCGAGAAAGTTCGTCAAATAAAGCATTTTATTACCCTAACCGGCAGCCTTTCTCGTTCTTGCCCTTTATAAGCACGTGACAACATATACATTTTGTCATTGCAGAAAAACAGAACGATCCAGCCTGCTTTCCTGAGGAGCGCAAATATCTCCCGTGTGACCAACCAAGCAGCTGCCAACAAGCCTGTGGTTACCAACAAAAGATCACGGACATCCACGTTGCGCTCAAAGACCCGGCCAGCCCAGCGGATGGCACTTATTTTGTGTTCGACCTGCGCTCATGTTAAGCATTGTGAGAGAAAAGACATCGCCCGGAATAACCGAGGTCTGAGGACTCGAGTGCAAAGCAGCCACACGTCACCTAGAAAAAAACAAGTGGGAAATCCATTACCTTTATTTCACCTTTGTGCACAGTTTAACGTCAATTATATTAAAAAACAGGACAAAAAGCAATGTTAATCACAACTGAATAAACAACACTGTCCACGCTTGTAAGGAAAATCAGCCATACGAGCCTTATTCTGTGAATATATGTTGGGCAGGTCACCAACAATACTGATGGGATTTGCGCTGCCTATGCAATAAAACGAATGTATACACTGGCACTCAACGTGAAAGCTGGAGAAAATGTTTGGAATAATGAATCTGCGCTCAGGGCGTAAGCGGAAAAACAAGTGCTGGCGATGCCAGCTCAGGGTGCTCGACCTTTCATCGAACTACAAGGGACCCTTCCAGCAACCAGGAAAATGATGGGTAATACATGCATTCTCCTGTAGTATTCGTTTTTGTGGGTTTTTAACACACTTGCGGCTTTGTTTATTGGTGTGGTTTGATTTTATTTCATATGAAACAATGGCCCGCTGTGAACTTCGTGAGCCTATTAAAAATGATGAGTCTAAAGCTACCAAGCCGGTGAAGCACAACTGCTAAATCTGTTCCGGACTCCGTCATGTCCCATAGCAGATCAGGCCTTGCGGCACGGACTGAGGTCGAAAGAACGAAGAATAGACCACATTGTGCAAAACTGTCAAAGACATTAGTGCCAGAGTTTACCCTGTATTGTATATATAGAAAACTCTGCGGTTTGCGCCGTCTCTGGTATATAGAATGTATATATATATATATATATATATATATATATATATATATATATATATATATATATATATATATATGGGAAAGAGTGATACCTAAGAGCTCATTTTTTGTGTTCTGACACAAATATAATGAGAGCTAACAGACAGTAATGCCAAGGAATGTATAGGGGAACCTATTAGAACAAATGGAATGTCAATAAGAAGAAAAGTGGGTGAAAAACAACCCCGCCGTGAGCAGGAATCAAACCTACGGCCTTCGAATAACGCATTCGATGCTCAAACCACTGAGCTATCACAGCGGCCCTCCATCACCCCCCTTTTTGGGTTTATATGTAAATTTAGAAGGGCATTGTCGGTCAGCACCATCTATAAGCCAAGCAGCAAGTGCGAAACACTCTTTTATGCGCATCTGTGGCGTCACTCAGCACGTGAACTTATTACGAGCGGGCAGCTGACTAATAGTCCCTCGTATACAACCTGATGACACCACGTCCACAGGTACGAGACCCTCGATAATGAATAAGGGAAAGAAGTGTATACCTAAGGGCAAGTTTTTTTGTGTTTTGACACAATATTAATGAGATCTAACAGACAGTGATGCCAAGGAATGTATAGGGCAGTTATTAGAACAAAGGAAAAGTCAATAAGAAGAAAGAAAAGTGGGTGAAAGAATAACCAGCCATGAGCAAGATTCGAGCCTACGACATTTGAATAACACGTTCGTTGCTCTAACCCCTGAGCTATCACTGCGGCCTTTCCCCACCCCACTTTTTTGGGGTTTATATGTAGATATAAAAGCAAAAGTGTTGGTCAGCGCCATCTATGGTCCAAGCAGCGAGTGTGAAACACTCTTTTATGCGCATGTGTGGCGTCACGTAGCACGTGAACTTAATACGAGTGGGCCGCTGACTAATAGTCACTCGTATACAACCTAATGACACCAAGTCTGCCAGTACGAGACCGTCGTTAATGAATGAGGGAAAGAAGTGTACCTAAGGGCTCGGTTTTTCGTCTTTTTACACAATATTATTGAGATCTAAGAGACAATAATGCTAAGGAATGTATTGGGGAAGTTAATAAAACAAATCGAATGTCAATAAGACGAAAGAAAAGTGGGTGAAATAATAACCAGGCGTGAGCAGGAATCGAACCTACGACCTTCGAATAACGCGTTCGATGCTCTAACCACTGAGCTATCACAGCGGCCTTCCCTCAACCTACTTTTTTGGGTTTATATGTAAATTTAGAAGTAGGAGTGTCGGTGGCGCTTAACGTCCCAAAACCACCATATGATTATGAGAGACGCCGTATTTGAGGGCTCCGGAAATTTCGACCACCTGGGGTTCTTTAACGTGCGCCCAAATCTGAGCACACGGGCGTACAACATTTCCGCCTCCATCAGAAATGTAGCCTCCAAAGCCGGGATACAAACTCACGAGCTGCGGTTCAGCAGCCGAGTACCTTAGCCACTAGACCACCACGGCTGGGCAAGCAGCGAGTGTGAAACACTATTTTATGCGCATGTGTGGCGTCACGTAGCACGTGCACTTATTACGAGTGGGCAGCTGACATATAGTCCTTCGTATACAACCTAATGACACCACGTCTGCCAGTACGGGACCCTCGGTAATGAATAAAGAAAAAAAGTGTATACGTAAGGGCTCGTTTTTTTGTTTTGACACAATATAAAGAGATCTAACAGGCAGTAATGCCAAGGAATTTACAGGAGAAGTTATTAGAACAAACGAAACGTCAATAAGAAGAAAAGTGGGTGAAAAAATAACCAGCCGTTAGCAGAAATTGGACCTACGACCTTCGAATAACGCGTTAGATGCTCTAACCACTGAGCTATCACAGCGGCCTTTCCTCGCCCAACTTTTTTGTGTTTATATGCAAATTTAGAAAAAGGAGTGCTGGTCAGCGCCATCCAAAAGCCAAGCAGCAAATGTGAAACACTCTTTTATGCACATGTGTGGCGTCACATAGCACGTGAACTTATTATGAGCGGGCCGCTGACTAATAGTCCCTCGTATACAACCTAATGACACCAAGTCTGCAAGTACAAGACTCCCGTCAATGACTAAGGGAAAGAAGTGTATACCCAAGGGCTTGTTTTTTCGTGTTGTGCACAATATTAATGAGATCTAACAGACAGTAATGCCAAGGAATGTATAGGGGAATTTATTAGAAAAAGTGGAATGTCAATAAGAAGCAAACTGGGTGAAAAAATAACCAGCCGTGTGCAAAAATCGAACCGACGACATTCGAAAACCGCGTTCTATGCTATAACCACTGAGCTATTACAGCGGCCTTACCTCAACCCACTTTTTTGGGGTTTATATATAAATTTAGAAGAAGGTGTGTCGGTCAGCGCCATCAATAGGCCAAGCAGCGAGTGTGATGATGATTTGTGGGGTTTAACGTCCCGAAACCACCATATGAGTATGAGAGACGCCGTAGTGGAGGGCTCCAGAAATTTCGACAACCGGGGGTATTTTAACGTGCACACAAATCTGAGCACACGGGCGCACAACATTTCCCCCTTCATCGCAAATGCAGCCGCCGCAGTCGGGATACGAAACTGCGAACTGCGGGTCAGCAGCCTATTACTTTAGCCACTAGACCACCGCGGCTGGGCAAGCAGCGAGTGTGAAACACTCTTGCATGCGCATGTGTGGCGTCACGTAGCACGTGAACCTTTCACTAGCGGGCAGCTGACTAATAGTCCCTTGTATACAACCTAATGACACTAGGTCGACCAGTACGAGACCCTCATTATTGAATAAGTGAAAGAACTGTATACCTAAGGGCTCGTTTTTTGTGTTTTGACATAATATTAATGATACCTAACAGACAGTAATGCGTACTAATGAAAAGGAGAAGTTATTAGAAGAAATGGAATGTCAATGAAAAGAAGGAAAAGTGGGTGAAAAAATAACCAGCCGTGAGCAGGAATCGAACCTACGACCTTCCAATTACGCGTTCGGTACTCTCACCACTGAGCTATCACAGCGGCCTTCTCTCACCCCACTTTTTTGGGTTTATTTGTATACTTAGAAGTAGGAGTGTCGGTCAGCGCCATTTATAAGCCAAGCAGCGAGTGTGAAACAATTTTTTATGCGCATGTGTGGCGTCACATAGCCCGTGAACTAATTACGAGCGGGCTGCTGACTAATAGTCCCTCGTATACAACTTAATGACAACACGTCTGCCAGTACGAGACCCACGTTAATGAATAAGGTAAAGAAGTGTACACCTAAGGCCTCATTTTTCGTTTTTTGACACAATTTAATGAGATCTCACAGGCAGTAATGCCAAGGAATTTATAGAGGAAGTTATTTGAACAAATGAAATGTCAATAAGAAGAAAGAAATGTGGGTGAAAAAAAACCAGCCGTGAGCAAAAAGTGAACCTATGACCTTCGAATAACGCGTTCGATGCTCTAACCACTGAGCTGACACAGCGGCCTTCCCTCACCCCAATTTTTTTGGTGTTTATATGTAAATTTAGAAGTAAGAGTGTCGTTCAGCGCCATCTATTGGCCAAGCAGCGAGTGTGAAACACTCTTTAATGCGCAAGTGTGGCCTCACGCAGCACGTGAACTTATTACAAGCGGGCGGCTGACTAATAGTCCCTCGTATACCAGCTAATGACACTAAGTCTGCCAGTACAAGACCCTTGTTAATGAATAAGGGAACGAAGTGTAAACATAAGGGCTCGTTTTTTCGTGTTTTGACACAATAATAATGAGATCTAACTGACAGTAATACCAAGGAATATAAAGGAGAAGTTATTAGAACAAACGGACTGTCGATAAGAAAAAAGGAAAGTGGGTGAAAAAATAACCGGCCGTGTGTAGGAATCGAACCTACGACCTTCGACTACCAAGTTTGATGCTCTAACCACTGAGGTATAACAGCGGCCTTCCCTCACCCCACTATTTGGGGTTTATATGTATTTTTAGAAGTAGGAGCGTCGGTCAGCGCCCTCTATAAGCCAAGCAGCGAGTGTGAAACAAACTTTTATGCGCATGTGTGGCCTCACGTAGCACGTGTTCTTAGTACGAGCGGGCGGCTGACTAATAGTTCCTCGTATACAACCTAATGACCCTAAGTATGCCAGTACGAGACCCTTGTTAATGAATATTGGAAAGAAGTGTATACTTAAGGGCTCGTTTTTTCGTGTTTTGACAAAATAATAATGAGATCTAACAGACAGTAATACCGAGGAATGTAAAGGGGAAGTTATTAGAACAAATGGAATGTCAGTGAGAAAAAAGAAGTGGGTGAAAAAATAACCAGCCGTGTGCAGGTTTCAAACCTACGACCTTCGACTACCACGTTCGACGCTCTAACCACTGAGGTATTCCAGCGGCCTTCTCTCACCCCACTTTTTGGGGTTTATATGTAAATTTTGAAGTAGGAGTGTCGGTCAGCGCCATCTATAAGCCAAGCAGCGAGTGTGAAACACTCTTTCATGCACATGTGTTGCGTCACGTAGCACGTGAACTTAATATGAGCGGGCAGCTGACTAATAGTTCCTCGAATGCAATCTAATGACATCAAGTCTGCCAGTACGAGACCCTCGTTAATGAATAAGGGCAAGAGGTGTATACCTAAGGGTTCGTTTTATCGTGTTTTGACACAATAATAATGATATCTAACAGACAGTAATGCCCAAGAATGTATAAGGGAAGTTATTAGAACAAATGGAATGTCAATATGAAGAAAGAAAAGTGGGTGGAAAAATAACCAGCCGTGAGCAGGAATCGAGCCTACGACTGTCGAATAACGCATTCGTTGCTCTGACCATTGAGCTATCACAGCGGCCTTCCCTCACCCCACTTTTTTGTGTTTATATGTATATTTAGAAGAAGGAGTGTCGGTCAGCGCCATCAATAAGCCAAGCAGCAAGTATGATGGTAATTTGTGGGGTTTGACTTCCCAAAACTACCATATGATTATGAGAGACGCTGTAGCGGAGGGCTTCAGAAAATTCGACCACCTGGAGTTCTTTACCGTGCACCCAAATCTGAGCACACGGGCTTACAACATTTCCGCCTCCATTGGAAATGCAACCGCCGCAACCGGAATAGGTACCCGTGACCTACGGGTCAGCAGCCGAGTACCTTAGCCACTAAACCACCGTGGCGGGCCAAGCAGCGAGTGTGAAACACTCTTTCGTGCGCATTTGTGGCGTCACGTAGCACGTCAACTAATTATGAGCGGGCACCTGACTAATAGTCCCTGGTATACAACCTAATGACACCAGGTCTGCCAGTACGAGACCCTCTTTTTTGAATAAGAGAAATATGTGTACACCTAAGGGCTCTTTGTTTTATGTTTT
The DNA here is from genome assembly GCA_013436015.1 of Rhipicephalus annulatus. Taxonomy (NCBI): domain Eukaryota; kingdom Metazoa; phylum Arthropoda; class Arachnida; order Ixodida; family Ixodidae; genus Rhipicephalus; species Rhipicephalus annulatus. The sequence goes on from WOVY01009338.1 coordinate 228,613, forward strand.
GACACAATGATAATGATATCTAACAGACAGTAATGCCAAGGAATGTATAGTGGAAGTTTTTAGAACAAATGTAGTATAAGAAGAAAGAAAAGTGGGTGAAAAATGGCAGCATATCCACGGAGTGAATGATGGAGAGAGGGGCGAAGCATTCGCCCGTCCATGCGTCCGTTTGTGTGACCGTCCTTGCTTCTGTTTGTGCGCCCGTCCCTGCGTTCTTTCATGCATCCACCCCTGCGTCCGTTCATGCGTCCATCCATGCATCTGTTTGTGTGTCCGTTCGTTCATCTATTCAACACTCCAAGTTCCATCATCTCGCATCTTTTTATCATATATTCCCCATATAGAAGCACCGCCATCTAGCGAACATTCCAAGGACTAAACGAGAGGTGGCACACGCACACTTTCTTACGGCCTGCGCTTTGGGTCCACTTCCCACCTTTAACCACCTCGAGTTCATGGTATATTCTAGTTCACTGTATTCATGGCACTGCGACCAAACGCTCGCTAAACCTTTCGAAAACCAAGGAGGTTACGCCCAGCGAGTATAACGTAGCAACCTTTCCCTGTCAGATAGGGCTCAATTTACGTGCCAATGGCTGCTAATGAGAAATGAGAGACAGGAGAATTCGGCTTTTACTTTCTTACGGCTTGCGCTTCGTATCTACTTCTCATTTTTAACCACCTTGAGTTCATTCATGGTATATACAAGTTCATTGTTTTCACGGCACTGCGGCTCAACGCTCGCTAAACCTTTCTAAAGCTAAGGAGGTTACACCCAGCGAGTATAAAGTAGCATCCCTTTCTTGTCCGATAGTGCTCAATGTACATGCCAATGGCTGCTAATGGGGATTGCAGCGTGCGCGTTGACCAAAAGCCGAATGCTCATGTCTCTCATTTCCCATTAGCAGCCATTGGCATGTACATTGAGCACTATTTTTAGTGTTAAACAACGCACAGAAGAAATCTCTCAGTGGCACCACCTTGGAGGTCAAGTGTTATACCAATTTCGGTTATGTGCCACAGGTGGTTACATACGAGGGACGCCCAACCCTACTGAAACGATCCGTATGAAATCTTACGGAAAATATATGGACTCCATAACATTTCCTTATGCTACATACGGAAAAAATATGGAGTTTTATGGAAATATACGGATGTTGTATGGCAATTACGGAAAGCTTCTTATGGAGTATAAGGAAGGATAAGGAAATTGTATGGCGTATACGGAAAGCTTTTTATGGAGTATACGGAAAGATAAGGAAAATGTATGGCATATATGGAAAGCTTTTTATGGAGTATATGGAAGGATAAGGAAAGATAAAGAAACTTATGGAGCATACGGAGAGTTCATGATGGAAGATATGGAAGGATAAGGAAAGTGTATGGAGAGTACAGAAGCTTTCATAAGGAAAATGCAGAATGTAAGGTCTTACGGAAATATACAGATTTTGTAAGGTGCTTACGAAAATGTGCAATAGTGTATCAAAGGAATGTGGATTGTTGCAAAAATGTGGAAACTCTACAGTTGTTGTCACATTTTAAGCAGGAAATCCGAGCTCTATAAAGTTATAAATGAATGCACTGTGACATATATAGTACAAAAGAATAACGCAGGCTAGTCTGTGTTGTCAGTCACCGCTGTTCGCCCTTTTCCAGAATGAATACAACTTCTGCAGATGACTAGGTGCTAAAGTCTGTCACACGGAAAATGTGTCATTCACAAGGAATGAGAACAACTGTCATTTTACTTGCATGCTGTCACACGAAAACAAATCAAGCAAAAAAAGCATAACTTCAAGGGCTCGTTTTTTGGTAGAAACAATAATAATGAGAACTAAATTCAATGTGAATGAACTTGTCGATATTAATGAAACTGTTCTCATTAACATTGGCAAAGAGAAATGTCATTTTAAAATATCGACCATGAGCTTAGCTCTCCTGAGCACCGACAAAAGAATTGAAAATCTATGAAAACTAATTGCATGTAGCCTAAAAATAATTTTTTATTGATAGTATGTGCTCCTACAATATAAATACAGCTATACACAACTTGCCACAGCTTCACGACAGACACGAGGTAGGGGCAGAGGGAGTGGTCAGAAAAATAATTAAGTATGAGAGCACAACTGATATGTACAAACACATAATGGTGCTTATCACTGATGCACGGATGGTCGTGTATAGAGCTGGGTCGTTTTGAGATTTTCAAAAGCAGTGTTTCAGACCACCATGCAGATTACGCTTCAATTGTAGTGCTACATAAGACACAACTTATGGGCCAGCTTTAATGAATAAGAAGATTAGAGGTTAAACAAATGCTTTAAAATATATCATATCATGGCTGCATGGACGCATACAAGCTATGTAAAGCGCAATAAAGTGAGGACGCATGAGCTTCTCTTGATGCTTCAGTTCTACATAGATGCTTCAACTGTGCTGCAAAAAATATAACCAATGTCTGTGTGTGCAACATTGTCCATTTTAAACTATATATATGTATATATCAAATTCCTACTGCGAGTTAAGCTACGTAGCACTCCATAACTCTTCCTTTTGTTAAGGGCAATTTTTCAAACAATCAACGTTATTAACTTTCTGTCTGATGACTTCGTGCCCGCAATTCTTGGTTTGGCTCGATCACAATTGTGCAGCCCTTATTTTGGAGGAATCAAAAAACATCCACCAAAATATATTTTAAAACTGCTTCTCGGTGATATTGCCTTCCCTCAACTGCCACAGCTTGAGATGAGTCATATAGCAAGTCTCGCGCATACCTAGGGCCTACCCTTGAAGAAACTGGTCCGGCTGTGAAATGCTCAGTTTTTTCTCAAATAAATTTTTGGTTTGAGTTTTCTCACTTCTCGAGTGCCTTCACAATCAAGCAGACCCATTGTTCCTCTTAGTCGTTAATTTTGTTATATTATTAAATAAATAAAAAATTAATAATGAAAATAAAAATACTAATAACTGTTGCGCAAAAAACACAGTCCCACATACGTACTTGAACGCAATATTGCTTTTATTTTGTTTTAGAACCTAAGGCATTAGAAAATATAGCAGTACAATAAAAACGTTGGAAAAAAAAAACAAAAAAAAATTAAACTTGGCGGGACTCGAACCTGCGCCACTTAGTTGTGCTCGCGTACGTGAACTGAGTGCGTTAGCTTGCTAAGCTATTCGCGCTGAACTAGTACGTGAGTTTACGTTTTGTATATAAATTTGCTTTTTACACGCTATGTGTTGGCATATTTATGTACGTTGTGCGATCGTATCTATTGTTGTGTGCATATGTTTTGGGATGTATATACGTCACATGCTTTTCGCATGTCTTTCAACTATAGATTGCTGCCCCGCCGCGGATGAAAACAAGTATTTTTACACCCACACACAAGCTTGAGCAGTTGAAGGTTGTTTCCCGGGGCTCTCTTGCGATTGAGTCGGCCACCACAGGGAATTAGAGTGATACGCCATTAATCCCTGCATCTAGCTGTATTCCACTTAGTAGCTCTATCGCTTGATGACAAATCGAGCGCGGGGCGCGAAGCTATTGCGCATGACCATGCCTCGCGTAGCGGCGACATCAGCTGATTGCGCCGGCCGGCTTGCTTCGATTTGCTTCAGAGCAAAGAAATGTCATACCTTGAAAGATTGCGTACTGCACTATGTCAAAATGTTACTGCTTTGTAGCCATCCTATGATTCATTGAGAATTGATAACTCTGATATCACTACTGTAGAGCTTTGCGTCGGCGACACGCACCGAACTTGAAACCGCACTATTGCCCCGCCGCGGTGGTCTAGTGGCTAAGGCACTCGGCTGCTGACCCGCAGGGCGCGGGTTCGAATCCCGGCTGCGGCGGCTGCATTTCCGATGGAGGCGGAAATGTTGTAGGCCCGTGTGCTCAGATTTGGGTGCACGTTAAAGAACCCCAGGTGGTCTAAATTTCCGGAGCCCTCCACTACGGCGTCTCTCATAATCATAGAGTGGTTTTGGGACGTTAAACCCCACATATCAATCAATCAATTGAAACCGCACTACGTCCGTCGTAGAAGCAGTAGGAGGCTGTCGTCTGCTAGAACAAAAACAAAACAAAGACCTGCGAAAATATTCATAAGTTGTAACTTGTTTTTTGAATAACCGTTTATCACTTTTTAAGCTATTTTGCCAGATAACATACATTTTTTTCAGTTTATAGCAGCCACAGATGTTTTTTTTATTTTTCTCACACAGATATCCAAGCCAAATCCATTCACAGCTAAAGCCACATGTTGTTTGTCTTCTTTGTTTCTGTGGGCATGCCGTTTCGGTGCGTGTCTCTTGTGTTCGGGCTGCTACACACGAGAGCACGAAATGTTAAATTTACGCAAGGAAGCACCGTTCCTCGTTCGTGTGATGTGCTAAGATTGCGCCCTATTTCCGCGGTTGTCCGAGTGCGCATCAAGTGCGAGTCGTCCAAGGAATCGGCGGGTTGGGCGGGCGCTCGAAGGACTCCGAGGTGACGGCTGATGCCTGTGGTTGCTTCCCTAAGGACAGTGTGAAAGAAACTAAAGGTAAGGAGGACACTTTTTTATGTAGACCAAGTATGCCACTCAGTGCAAGTGTGTGTTGCTGCACTCGAACGAGGCGTCGTGAAACGGCAGCCTTACGCGCCTTTGCGAGTGCGGTTGCCGATTCGCTTTGACAACGCTAACGCCAGCAGAGCCATGGCGCATCGGCGCGGCCTTACTGGAGCTAATTCGAGACAACTGCGGCAACATGCATGTGTATGGTGATCGATTTTTTTATATGTGCAATGTAGTAGGAAGACGCACATGGCGCTTGCTACGTTGTTGATTAAACGAAGCCTGCAGTGCCATTTGATGCAAAGCAGCATTTTGTTTACGTTCGTGGGCGATACAATTTGTAACTTGGCTCGATTCACCTAGCCAACCGCCTAAGTGGGTTGATTAGCATACGTTCACGGTAGAGCGTTATTATGCCCCTAAACAGTGGCGTGTGCTTGTTGAAAGATATAATGTGTGTGCCTAGTGTAGAGAGAGAGAGAGGTGTTCGTGCAATCTGCATGTGTACCTGCATGACGCCTTTGCTTGTAACTAATAATGTACCAGCCAGCACCTACATTGTACGCCTGACTTTGAAGAAAACTTGCATGCACAATGTGAAATTTTGTAATCTGCCAGAGTTGCTTTTTATAAAATAATACACTGCCAGCATGTTCAAAATATGTTTCGCTGCTGTGTGGCAGGGGTGCGGTTATCACGCTGTTGTGTAGTTGCTGATGCAAGCACTTATAGTTTTGATGCGTTAATATTTCTCATCTAACTCATCAGGTGTTTGGCTGTTTCAGCACAAACAGGGCAAAGAGAGAAGAAAGACGGGTAATGACAGGACCAGTGCCGACTTTTGTTTGCAGGAGAATACCCATGTTGGTGTATTTATTGTGACAGCCTTTCTGTGTTGCTTTTTTGCCCAATTTATGCAACAACACAGTTGTCAGCAATATGAGAGAGAACACTGAAATTAGCTTTTAAAGATCATAGTGACTAAATGCCTAGTAACTCACAGCACAAAGTAACAACAAAAGACATCAGTATGATCAATGTGGATGAGTACAGTCTTGCATCTAAAAAATATATTGTGCTAAATGTTGCCTAAGTAAGAAACCTCTCTATGTTTGCAAATAGTGTGACGCCACTTCGAGCACCGTGCCAGCCATTCCCTCCCTCTGTGCAAGGGCTGATTGACAAGGAAGTTGTTTGTGACGTTCCTGATAGACCACCGAGATGTATGCGATTCTAAACCTGTAGCCTAATATATACGTAATCTTTTGTGCAGTTACATCGCTGCATCTGACACCTACAACTTATTTGCATATTTACATTGCTCCCTTAGGACCTAACACACAAACTTGTTGTTTGCATTGTCACTTCATGAATATCGAGCGGTAAAGGTACTGAGTATATGTTAAACAAGAATCTCTTCTCATTACATGAAGAAATATGAGGCCTTCGATAAAACGAGTTATACCTTTATTGAGCTTGCGTACTCGTCGGGGCGATTCATACATGCAGCTTCAGCAAATGGTATCTTCCAGCCCGGTGACCTTGCAATTTTTTTCTGCACACAGCGCAAACACCGAGATGTACCCACTCGCAGATGGTCACGTCAAGTGCATATTTACCTTGACTAAAATGTCGAATCAAGTTTTTTCATCGACCGGTCCCTGCCATGAGTGCTAGTCTTCGCAAACAAGACACATTGTTATTGACACTGCACACACCACACTCAGTATTCTCAGTTGAACCGATATTCTCAATACCTTTCAATGCACACTACATGCCGCAATCAACAGTGCACATTTTTGAAGACTATGCCGCTGTTGCTCGCACAGGCCACCACGTGTGTTCACTTCTTCAAGATAAACAGACAGCGTGGCAAATATTTTACCACACAGTTTACCACACAGCTGGATGTTTGCTGACACATACTACAGCTCATGTCGACATTGTAACGTGAAGTGTAAGCTTTGAAAAATTAAAACTTGCCCCAAACACCGCACGACTGTACCAGGCTGAGCCACCAGCGGGAGTGTTTTTCCAGCCACACCTTTCACATGTGCCAGTGACATCATGCTGTGACGTACCTCGGTAGGGGCCTATCGCTGCATACTTTATGTGAATGAGGGTCCTGTTAGTGAAAGCAGGCATTGTTGATTTCGAAACTTGTTCACGCCCAACTGGACCTTCATTTGCACAAGTTGTCTGACTGATATTCCGGCAAACTTTTGTGTAATAAATTATACAGTTGGCAGTCTGTGCTTGCCCCATACTGTTGTTACTGGTGTTTCTTGTTGTTACTTTGCACTGCTCATTACTACTCACCTACACAAACTAGCCTATCTTGCCGCTGTTTTGGACAAGATGCAGCAGGCAAGTGCGATAGTGTTCATAACTCTAAATTCTCGAGCAAAATTTATCGTTTCATATTCAGTTAGTTGCATTCATATCAGTACATTATAAGAAATCATTGATTAAACATGAATCCGTGTTCCTTTACATAATGCTCACAACTTTTATATCAAATTGAATGGTGTTTATAAAAAACATGGGTTTTAGCTAAACTTCATGCTCTTTTCTCAAAGAGCTGACAAAACGCTATTGCATGCTTACTTGCCATGAATTGGACTGTGTTCTAAATACATTGCAATTCTTCACCGGACTGCCAGTACACTTCACATTGAGGGAACATTTAATAACCATGGATTGATTAATTTAGAACGGAAAAAAAGAAGCGGCAGGCCGGGATACTTGATATTGGCATTGGTTTTGCTACCCAGCGCATTATCATGCAACTACAGAGTGGTTAGGCGTCTTGCATGTGTGTCTGTATACCAAGAACTTTGGGTAGAACTATATTTATCTTACAAATGGTTGCAGGACTGTGGAGGCTGTAGGGCTGCTTAGGAATGGTGGAATCCCTGAACATGTGTTCAACCTTGCTGCATCAGCTCCTTGGTGTTTTCACGGCATCTTTACAGATGTTTTGGGTGAGTAAAGCAAGCAGGTTTCAACACAAGGTAAAGTATAATATGGCAGCACCTCTTGTGCGTGCCTTACATCCCAAGTATATCAAATATTTATCTTGCCTTGTGGCCTGTAATTTTTAAAGAGACACTTCTTTTTGCTTTATATTTGAGTCTTGGTGCTTCGACAGCAATGTATTTGTGTTTGACAGCAAGTGTTCTTGAACAAATAACTGATCTCAATAATGACAAAACACCCTTCATACTTGGTCCTTAGCATACGCTAGCACATATCTGTAGCAGATTCAATTATTCATTTTTTGCTGGGATGATAATTGGCAAGTAGCAAAGGCAAGTTCAGATTGGAGTGGTCGGTGACGTCTGTTTAGGCTCTGCCATATTGCTTTGCAACCAGAGTTACTTGTGGCCACATATACAATGAAGCCACATGACGTGCATTCTAAATGAGATTACCATATCACATTTCACTGCATCTTAGTATGTTGCAAACAAATGCAGATATCATTAGCTTGCCACTATAAAGGGATCCTAAACCAACACAAGGTTGAAATTTAGTCGTGGTGTTGCAGCTGTGTATGACTCTACAATGGATACATAGCCGTGATTATTTGTCTATATGTTGTCGCAATAGTAATGTTACACACATTGTACGATACAAAAGACGTCCTCGCTTATTTTGCTTTTTTTCGCTATGCTTCTTTCTTGTCCATTCTTGCCATGTGCTCCTCCTCACTGTACAAGGAGCAAGAGCAGTGGGCATACAAACACGTATTTTAAAAAAACGTTGTAAGGTGAGCACTGAGAAGCTGAACACCTCCAAAAGGCTCAAAGAGGTAAAGGTATTGTTTCTAGCTACTTTTTGGGCACCCATAGCTAGTTGTGCTGCTGCAGTTAAAAAATAAGTTAAATGTTAAAAATTAATTGCAGATGGTTTGGCACCCATAATTGCAGTTACATGCAGAACTAGGTTTCAATGCGTAAGCAAAATCTGTTTACTCTAAATCAATCCTAATGATATCTGAAATTCAGGAAATATTCACAGAAAAGCTCAGGAAAAGGCTAAGTGGTTGCCCCTTGAATGTGAAGGAGATACCCTTCTTCTAAAAGGTCAATAGACAGTCTAGTAGTCTCGTTATTACATGCACTATAAAATATTCAGGTGTGGTGCTTTTCATGCATGTTATAATGAGAGGGGTTTTTAATAGAACTGTTGTCACTTTGCCCTGCATTGCTGAAATTGTTCACATAGTTATAATACATGAATCACTTTATGCCTTTTGATTTTATGCAAATGGTTTGCTTACCAATTGGTTTAACTTGATTTGGATAAAATCATAAATGCTCTAAATTTTTTTTACTATACAGCAGGTTTATTTTTAAAATACGCGACCATTGATGTGAACGCAGTTGGTGGCGTGCTTGATTAATCCTTCACTATCACCACTCTAACTACACCTGCTACAGTGCATAGTGTGACAAAAGTAATGGTACTTAACATTACTGGCAGCATACACTTTTATGTCTCAAAATAGGTTAAAAAGCCTGGTAAAAATGTGTGTACGTTTTTTTTTCGCTCCAACTAAATATTCTGGTCTACTCAAAGTAGCTTCCACTCTTTTAAGTTCCTCAAACTTTTAGGTGTTCAAAAGAAGTATCAATGCCATATATTTTCTTTGTCAGCCTACTCACCACTCTAATAATGAGAATTACCCGACAACATTACCCAGTAAAATAAAGGGATGTTATAAAAAGTAATGTCAATTCAATTGTCAAAAAACGTTGCCAAGTTACGTTTTTGTTCACTTTTCTTTTCACAATTTTGTTAATGTTACTTTTGATAACATCCCCTATAGTTTGTTTGGCATCATTTTCTGCTAGTTCTCATTATAATGTGTTCAACAAAGACAACAAATCCTTAAATTTATAGTTCTTTCCTTTACTCATGAATCTGAAACGGTGAATCTCAGTAATCTTAGCGGTGTGTGACTTGTTTTTTTTTTGATCAGTTGTGCATGTGTTCAAGTACATGCGTTTAGGTGGGAAGGCGAACTATTGCCTCCTCCTGTGACTAGCAGATTTTCTGAGAACGGATAGATGCATAATGCTGCCAAAGAAGTATAGGGATATTGGAAGTAATCGTAACGTAATTGCAATCGTAATGTAATTGCCAGTAGGCAAAAAAAAGGTGTCCCACACTCGCCATAATGGTAACAGGCAGCGCTGACTGACTCTTCTATGTATAAATGCACATATATATCGTACAAAATAGAAGAGGGATAGCCGCCATGGTAGCTCAGTTGATAGAGCATCGGACATGTTATTCGAAGTTCGCAGGCTCGGTCCCTGTACAGGGCAGGTTATCTTTTTTTTCCTGCCCCGCCACGGTGGTCTAGTGGCTAAGGTACTCGGCTGCTGACCCGCAGGTCGCGGATTCGAATCCCGGCTGTGGCGGCTGCATTTCCGATGGAGGCAGAAATGTTGTAGGCCCGTGTACTCAGATTTGGTTGCACGTTAAACAACCCCAGGTGGTCAAAATTTCCGGAGCCCTCCACTACGGCGTCTCTCATAATCATATGGTGGTTTTGGGACGTTAAACCCCACAAATAAATCAATATCTTTTTTTGCTTCTACTTTTCTTTCTTCACAATTACAACACTTCTATTCTTCTTGAAGATTTTCTGGTGTAAAAAACGTACCTTTTAATCTGAAGAGGCAAACAGAATGTGCCAGTGTACGAGTTAGCTCTTGTAGTGGTTACAAGTAAGATATGTTTTGAAGAATAAATCATTCTGCCACTTGCCTAAAGAATGGCTACAGGACATGGCGCTGGATGCACTTTGTTATTTTTGAATCAAGCTAACTTGTATTCTATTTTTGTAAATTACATGGGATACACGTGACGGTATCACGCACTTTAACGCCACAAAGATTATGCAGCGAACAATGTTATAAATGCGAAATTGCATAAGGATAAGGTGAAAACTGCACCCTCAACGAGAATGTACAGAAAGCACAGGGTGCAGGCGTTTACTTCTGCCCGTGCTTTTCAAGTGCGGGCTGTTTTCACCTCGTTCTGATCAACTAACTAGATTGAGATGTGTTGTTATAGTGCAAGAGGATGCTCCACGGGAAACTAGGTTTGTCTCAAAGTCTGTGTGTGTCTTTCAACCTATATGGTGCCCGGTTCAAGTGTTCATGCAGACCAGATCGTGTAAAACAGGACCGTGTAAATAAAATAAAATGGACCATGTAAATAAACAGGATCATGTAAAATGTCGTTTTCGTGTGCAACTGTAGTTGTGGTTGTGCTGAATGACCTTTCTTTATATACACTACATAACAAACTTGCTTCTTTAGAGTCGAGTGCACCTTCGAATCGATTGTAAATGTTTGCATATGCGAGGCCTTCAGTTTTATAAGAAATTCCTCAGTGTGCCACGAGGAAATGTGTGTTCAGCGAAAATTTGTATATCATTATATACAACTCTTAAAGCCTCGTCTACAACTTAATGCAGGTTGATCTTAAGCAGAAAACGAGGAGCGGCAGCAGCCCCCAGAAAAGAGCAAGCACCCTCCAAGCTCCCGAAGCTCTCTTCGACAGGAACCGCAAGGTCACTGTGTGGCATTGAAAACCATTGCAAGGAGCGCCTTATAAGTACACTGTGCTGCTCTTTCATCGCAGAAGACGAAGTTGACCACTCCAGAGGAACTTCACGCTGTGTATTTTGAGTGCTTCAGTGGTTTTGTTTTTGTACAGCCAGCAGTTAAGAAATCATGTGTCAGATTCAGCCAGGATGGCTAGAGGGAGTCGGGCAGGCATGTTTGGACATTTGTCTGGCCAAGTAGTGCCAATTTTCGTACTGGTCCTGTTGGAGTTACTGCCACAATCACAGAAGCTACGTCACCTCTCCAAATGTACAGATGTGTCGGGGAAGATTAGCTGCATTAGGTTTTTCTATAACTGATAGCTGCCAACATTCTTCATTACACAGGAGTTTTGTTCCTCACTTATGGGTCTAGAGCCCTCTACAGAAAAAATGCAACACGTCTACTTCCAGAAGATTCCAAGGCCATACTTGTAGGTTTTTTCGGCTTGTATCATAAGCACCTCGTTTTGGGTACATGAACTTTTTATAAACATGTACAGCGAAAATTTTGGGTGGCTGGTCGTTTTGTTGTTATCTTGTTCCTCGCAGTATTCTTAAGCATGTTGTGCATTACGTTGTCAATCTGGTTCATGTGCATAGAAGACATTACGAAGTTTCAGGCTACAGTATAAAAAGCCTGGAAGCAAGCTATCAATAATTTTTTAACAGAGTTGCTTAATCTGATACAAGATACATCACTAAACTTTTGTGCGTATTCATCAATGTAAGCTCGTCTTAGTGTTATCCAAAATGAAGATGTGAGTCGACAGATGGAAAAATCTAGTGGGGTAATCAGGGTGAACAGTAGAAGTGCTTCAGACAGGCTGGCCAATGTTGCGATAGGAGGACCTATTTTTTAGAAGTCACCTTGTCATCCTTGGCGTGTTAGTTTAAATGGGGTCAGTAATGACATCATCTTTTGGTATAGGCGTGTGTGCCTGTTGGAAATGTTTGTCTGAAAAAAAAACCTATAACGCAGAAGAGTGCAGCCCTTGCTTCTTTTCAAGTTAGGTTGCGCTGATACAAAGTGTTCTCCTGTCGGAGGTTGGGGGTAAGGGAAGCAAAAAAAAGATAAATGATAGAAAAGAAGAAAAAAGAAGAATGAAAAGGGGATTGCAAAGTAAAAGTAGTGCTACACTGCTCCTACTTTGCATTCCCCCCTTTCTTCTTTTTTTCCCCTTGTTTTCTTTTTCACCTTTTTTGTTACACTTGCATTGTCCCATCTAGTGCATGAATCAATGACACATGGCTTTGCTATAGCAAAGATGCCTATGTGGTGTTGGATTGAACAGTGCATTGTACTTCATTTAGTTAATTACAGACTGATCAATCTTGCAATAAGTGCTTCCTGCCTATCACCACACATGTTCAATTGAAAAGTTTCTGCTTGGCTCTTAGTATGCTGGTATATAGCTTGTGTCTTGGATTACTCAAAATGAATGTTATTTTGCTACTGTTTATGGTAATGAATTTATCCAACATGAAAATATCTTGCCTTGTGAACTTTGTCGAACCTGCCTTTCTTTTTTTCCTATGCAGGAATTGTATGTGAGGGAGGCAGTAACAGAGAAGTGAGAGCTTGAGCTTAGGAAGAATAAATGCTGGCAGTGAGGCAATTACGCATCAAACATCCCAGCCATTTTGCCAACAGTCCTAAATGTGTTTTGAAAAAAAAAATATTGTGCTCGTTTACTGTATTTTTCTGAAAACAGCAAAATGCTAAAGTATATCGCAGAGAACAAAATATTAGGCCACGTTGGTGCCTTCTGGACTTCCCAGGATGTCGTCTGGGTGTTGTTTGTAAAAAGTAAAGTGTTTCAAAAATACTGCCTCTTCTACACCAAATTCGGTCTTGGTATTAATTAAAGGTGATTGTGTGTAGTGCATGAAGCTCAGTAATATTAGTGCAATTTTTTCGCCACATCAAAAGCAAGGAAGCAGTTCTTTTTATATGGCAAGTTATATGATTACACTTTGTCTTAAAGTAGAAATGAATTTTTGAAGTTTTCTTATGATGGCTGTTTTCTGCATTTGATGTACGACAGCTTCCATTCCGAAGTTCCCCATGGCCCTCAATAGGAGACTTCAAAAATCATTTTCCTTATTTAAACAAAAATTGTAATGATAACACTTACCATGTAACAAGAACTGTTTATTTGCTTTCAACTTACATATAAAAGTAATTTTCAATTAGACAAACACACAGCTCAAATTGCATCTCAATATAGACAAAAACTATTATATAGTGATATTTGTAATCTGGACCTAACATTATTTTTTTCGTAAAATATAACTTCTGTGCAGTGAGTATTTGTGGCTCAAATATTCATACAAAATGCAGTATTGCCATACAAGAAATGCAAACGATAAACAGTTTGGCTGAATTCTTCAAAGCCTATGTAGCAGAAAAATTGCACTAATGTTACTTGACTTCAAATACTTTAAGAAGCATCTTTACTTAATATGTAGATCAAATTTGATATGGCAAGAAAAAGCGGTACTTTGAAATTTTTCTCACAAATAACACCCGCACGACATTCTGCGAAATTCTGAAGGTACCCACGTGACCACTACTCTTTTCTCTTCAAAACATTTCTGCAAATAACTATTTTGAGAAGAGTAAATTACCATCAGTTTTTAAACTATACATCTGTGATGGTCGCCAGGAAGTATGGTTTCTATGTTTGGTGTAGAATAGCCCAGTGCAAAAAACAACAAATGGCTGAGCATCCTTTGACGCTCGGGCAATTTCGAAAGCATTCGTTTGTTAGCAGCAATTCAGTTAAGCCCTTGTCTTTATGCTTAGGCCCAGAAACAAAACACAAGTAACTAAAGTAGTCCTAAGAGTCATGTAGTCTCACTGTTCCAAGGCTTGTGGAGCCTAATTTAGTGCAAGCTTCACCATTTTTTAAAAATTCAGATTCAACCAACAGATTTTGGAGGCACAGTGCATTTTCAGTTAACTTGTTTCACACCAGTTACTTAGATAAAAAGCAGAAAGTAGAGGTAAAAATACCATTTTAAAGGCATTGTAGGTAATAACAAAAAGGACTGCTTTCTTTTTTTGTGTGGTGCTTTGCCTGAATGCTGTGCTTTTTGTGGTATAGTTCATTGTCTAGTGAACATAGGCCTTAAAAACTAACATTAGCCATGTTGAGGTCGATTTCTTGGTTATAGTCATAGTAGCCATATAAATAATTATGACTTCAAACTTGATTGTTCTTTTGAAGATTTTTTTCTTGCATAATGATATTTGAGAGTCTTAGTCAATCTTGTTATAAGAAAACGTGATGTCATAATAGGGTCACTTTTTGTAGAGTCGTTCAGTTCTACCTTACCTTTTACATTCCTAATAGAGCAGTTATTTTCAATATCGGTATTTAAAATGGAATGAGCATGCTGTGTGTAGTAAGGTGTACAGGTAGCACATGCACCCAACTTTTCTGTTGGCAGTTTATTTCTGTTATTCTTGATTTATATGTGGGGTTTCCCGTCCGAAAACCACTATATGATTATGAGAGACGCCGTAGTGGAGGGCACTGGAAACTTCGACCACTTGGAGTTCTTTAACGTACACCCAAATTTGAGCACACGTGCCTACAGCACTTCTGCCTCCATCTTAAATGGAGCCGGGGTTTGATACCGTGACATGCGGGTCAGCAGCCGAATTTCTGTTACTCTTGCTCCCCTATATGTGTGCTGTTCAGTTATAGTTATCTGGCTTGCACAGATTTTTAATGGCACCTGCCTGGTCCTGCTTGCTTCCATGGTGATTTTAACCTTCATAAGTTGCATAGCTTTAACTCTCAAAATTGTTCAAGATGCCAATTTTGTGCACAAACTGTTTAGTATAAAGGCAGCAGATGTACATGCACACACTAATAAATGAACATTGAGAGCTTTCACTTGCAGTTCCTAAAGTTTTACTGTGCTGGAAGCGTTTAAATCTTAATATCTTAAGGGCATACTAATCGATTATCTCTACCATTGAAAATCGTGACAACCTAGTTATTTTCACTGTGATAAGCCTGCTGTTTTTTTTATGTGGCAAAACTAATTTATACACTCATTCCTTCTATTATTCACATGTGCATAACATGAAGGATTGTGTGCCTTAAATTTCAGTTTCATTCTGGGTGTTATATTTCTTGTGCATGTAAACTATTGTGCTAACATGTGTCTCTGACATTATTTGTGCCAATTATTTTCATTTCCAGGTGCCTATGAAGGACACATAAGTTCTATCGCAGTGACCGAAATTTACAATGGTGCCGGAGCCTCAAGCAGCATTTCGCCGATCTCCACAAGGCATTCATGAGATAAACAAAGCGCCACACTTTCTCAGTGCTATGAATAATATTTATGTTTAAACATTTCGTTCTAAAATTGATGTTACATTGTGCCACCATCCTGTGGCTTAGGTGGAGCTCGTGAAATTGCGGTGCAGTCACCTCATTTGTGTACAATCAACACTGCAATGTCACTATTCACAGCTGGAGAACAGACAAATAAAAAAACATATTGATTGTAGCAGGGCTGATGTGTATAATAATGCCTCTCTATTGATAATAATAACTTTATAAGTTCTTTAAGTATTGCATAGAACACTGCATTATAGAGTTGCAATGTAACCACCATTTATGATCACTAGCATGTTTAGTGGTTTTGTAATGTATTTTATTTAATAGGTAATTTTGCTTCCGCATCACGACAATTAGTAAGATGCCGATGATTCAATCCCTCATCATGCACATTTAAGAAATATTGTGATTTGTACACAGTATTGCATGTACTCAAGATGTGGACGTCTATTCAATTTACACATTATATTGCTTTGCACTAGCTTCAGACGTAACATGCACACATTTCAGTAATTTCCGCATGATACGTCTTTCCATAAGATGCGGAGTCCGCATCATATGTCTTATGCGGAGTCCGCATCCATACGTCTTCCATCTTCCAATAATTCCGTATGTGAGGTCTCCGCATCTTCGGAACGTTTCAGTAGGGAAGCCACGCCATAAGGAGCTTCGCCCCTAAAATGACCAGCCGTGAGCAGAATCGAATCTACGACCTTCGAATAACGCGTTCGATGCTCTATCCACTGAGCTATCACAGGAGCATTCTCACACCCCACATTTTGTGTTTATATGTAATTTAGAAGTAGAAGTGTCAGTCAGTGCCATCTATAAGCCAAGCAATAGTGTGAAACACTCTTTTATGT
>WOVY01009340.1:0-35820 GCA_013436015.1 Rhipicephalus annulatus
GGGTCGTTTAATGCGGTTTTATGACGGTTCATATCTTAACCTAACCAAACATTCGCACTTGTATTTAAAAACGCTCTATTACACTGGTTCCTTCAAATTACGATAGTTGCATGGACCTCACAGTTTTTCAACAACTTAGTACAGTACAAGAACGCTGTATCTCGCTCAATGACATCGTTTCTTTAAGGTTTCAACGATGCTTGCATGCGCTTTCATAGCAGTTTCGCACTTGTAACGGTACAAGACGCAGTATCTGGCTTGTTCATGCCGTTTTGTGTGCTTTCACAATATTCACCTATCGCGGTTCGTACTTCGCAATAAAACAACACTATCTCGTTAGATGACGTCGTTTTTGTGGTTTCACGACGCTACCTAGCTTAACACTAACCTAACCTAACCTAACCTTCGCACTTCTATCGTTAGAAAACGTTTACTCGCTACTTTACAATGCTTTTCTGCAACATTATGACGGTTTCATGCGCTTTCACATTAGATATCGCTGTTTCCGACTTGTAATGGTGAAAAACACTGCATCTCACTAGGTGACAGCGTTTAATGCGGTTTTATGACGGTTCATATCTTAACCTAACCAAACCTTCGCACTTGTATCTAAAAACGCTCTATTACACTGTTTCCTTCACAATTACGATATTTGCATGACCTCACAGTTTTTCACCAACTTAGTACAGTACAGAACGCTGTATCTCGCTCAATGACATCGTTCTTTAAGGTTTCACGATGCTTGCATGCGCTTTCATAGCAGTTTCGCACTTGTAACGGTACAAGACGCAGTATCTGGCTTGTTCATGCCGTTTTGTGTGCTTTCACAATATTTCACCTATCGCAGGTTCGTACTCGCAATAAAACAACACTATCTCGTTAGATGACGTCGTTTTTGGTGGTTTCACGACGCTACCTAGCTTAACTAACCTAACCTAACCTAACCTAACCTTCGCACTTCTATCGTTAGAAAACGTTTTACTCGCTACTTTACAATGCTTTCTGCAACATTACGACGGTTTCATGCGCTTTCACATTAGATATCGCTGTTTCCGACTTGTAATGGTGAAAAACACTGCATCTCACTAGGTGACAGCGTTTAATGCGGTTTTATGACGGTTCATATCTTAACCTAACCAAACCTTCGCACTTGTATCTAAAAACGCTCTATTACACTGTTTCCTTCACAATTACGATATTTGCATGACCTCACAGTTTTTCACCAACTTAGTACAGTACAGAACGCTGTATCTCGCTCAATGACATCGTTCTTTAAGGTTTCACGATGCTTGCATGCGCTTTCATAGCAGTTTCGCACTTGTAACGGTACAAGACGCAGTATCTGGCTTGTTCATGCCGTTTTGTGTGCTTTCACAATATTTCACCTATCGCAGGTTCGTACTCGCAATAAAACAACACTATCTCGTTAGATGACGTCGTTTTTGGTGGTTTCACGACGCTACCTAGCTTAAACTAACCTAACCTAACCTAACCTTCGCACTTCTATCGTTAGAAAACGTTTTACTCGCTACTTTACAATGCTTTCTGCAACATTACGACGGTTTCATGCGCTTTCACATTAGATATCGCTGTTTCCGACTTGTAATGGTGAAAAACACTGCATCTCACTAGGTGACAGCGTTTAATGCGGTTTTATGACGGTTCATATCTTAACCTAACCAAACCTTCGCACTTGTATCTAAAAACGCTCTATTACACTGTTTCCTTCACAATTACGATATTTGCATGACCTCACAGTTTTTCACCAACTTAGTACAGTACAGAACGCTGTATCTCGCTCAATGACATCGTTCTTTAAGGTTTCACGATGCTTGCATGCGCTTTCATAGCAGTTTCGCACTTGTAACGGTACAAGACGCAGTATCTGGCTTGTTCATGCCGTTTTGTGTGCTTTCACAATATTTCACCTATCGCAGGTTCGTACTCGCAATAAAACAACACTATCTCGTTAGATGACGTCGTTTTTGGTGGTTTCACGACGCTACCTAGCTTAAACTAACCTAACCTAACCTAACCTAACCTTCGCACTTCTATCGTTAGAAAACGTTTTACTCGCTACTTTACAATGCTTTCTGCAACATTACGACGGTTTCATGCGCTTTCACATTAGATATCGCTGTTTCCGACTTGTAATGGTGAAAAACACTGCATCTCACTAGGTGACAGCGTTTAATGCGGTTTTATGACGGTTCATATCTTAACCTAACCAAACCTTCGCACTTGTATCTAAAAACGCTCTATTACACTGTTTCCTTCACAATTACGATATTTGCATGACCTCACAGTTTTTCACCAACTTAGTACAGTACAGAACGCTGTATCTCGCTCAATGACATCGTTCTTTAAGGTTTCACGATGCTTGCATGCGCTTTCATAGCAGTTTCGCACTTGTAACGGTACAAGACGCAGTATCTGGCTTGTTCATGCCGTTTTGTGTGCTTTCACAATATTTCACCTATCGCAGGTTCGTACTCGCAATAAAACAACACTATCTCGTTAGATGACGTCGTTTTTGGTGGTTTCACGACGCTACCTAGCTTAAACTAACCTAACCTAACCTAACCTTCGCACTTCTATCGTTAGAAAACGTTTTACTCGCTACTTTACAATGCTTTCTGCAACATTACGACGGTTTCATGCGCTTTCACATTAGATATCGCTGTTTCCGACTTGTAATGGTGAAAAACACTGCATCTCACTAGGTGACAGCGTTTAATGCGGTTTTATGACGGTTCATATCTTAACCTAACCAAACCTTCGCACTTGTATCTAAAAACGCTCTATTACACTGTTTCCTTCACAATTACGATATTTGCATGACCTCACAGTTTTTCACCAACTTAGTACAGTACAGAACGCTGTATCTCGCTCAATGACATCGTTCTTTAAGGTTTCACGATGCTTGCATGCGCTTTCATAGCAGTTTCGCACTTGTAACGGTACAAGACGCAGTATCTGGCTTGTTCATGCCGTTTTGTGTGCTTTCACAATATTTCACCTATCGCAGGTTCGTACTCGCAATAAAACAACACTATCTCGTTAGATGACGTCGTTTTTGGTGGTTTCACGACGCTACCTAGCTTAAACTAACCTAACCTAACCTAACCTAACCTTCGCACTTCTATCGTTAGAAAACGTTTTACTCGCTACTTTACAATGCTTTCTGCAACATTACGACGGTTTCATGCGCTTTCACATTAGATATCGCTGTTTCCGACTTGTAATGGTGAAAAACACTGCATCTCACTAGGTGACAGCGTTTAATGCGGTTTTATGACGGTTCATATCTTAACCTAACCAAACCTTCGCACTTGTATCTAAAAACGCTCTATTACACTGTTTCCTTCACAATTACGATATTTGCATGACCTCACAGTTTTTCACCAACTTAGTACAGTACAGAACGCTGTATCTCGCTCAATGACATCGTTCTTTAAGGTTTCACGATGCTTGCATGCGCTTTCATAGCAGTTTCGCACTTGTAACGGTACAAGACGCAGTATCTGGCTTGTTCATGCCGTTTTGTGTGCTTTCACAATATTTCACCTATCGCAGGTTCGTACTCGCAATAAAACAACACTATCTCGTTAGATGACGTCGTTTTTGGTGGTTTCACGACGCTACCTAGCTTAAACTAACCTAACCTAACCTAACCTAACCTTCGCACTTCTATCGTTAGAAAACGTTTTACTCGCTACTTTACAATGCTTTCTGCAACATTACGACGGTTTCATGCGCTTTCACATTAGATATCGCTGTTTCCGACTTGTAATGGTGAAAAACACTGCATCTCACTAGGTGACAGCGTTTAATGCGGTTTTATGACGGTTCATATCTTAACCTAACCAAACCTTCGCACTTGTATCTAAAAACGCTCTATTACACTGTTTCCTTCACAATTACGATATTTGCATGACCTCACAGTTTTTCACCAACTTAGTACAGTACAGAACGCTGTATCTCGCTCAATGACATCGTTCTTTAAGGTTTCACGATGCTTGCATGCGCTTTCATAGCAGTTTCGCACTTGTAACGGTACAAGACGCAGTATCTGGCTTGTTCATGCCGTTTTGTGTGCTTTCACAATATTTCACCTATCGCAGGTTCGTACTCGCAATAAAACAACACTATCTCGTTAGATGACGTCGTTTTTGGTGGTTTCACGACGCTACCTAGCTTAAACTAACCTAACCTAACCTAACCTAACCTTCGCACTTCTATCGTTAGAAAACGTTTTACTCGCTACTTTACAATGCTTTCTGCAACATTACGACGGTTTCATGCGCTTTCACATTAGATATCGCTGTTTCCGACTTGTAATGGTGAAAAACACTGCATCTCACTAGGTGACAGCGTTTAATGCGGTTTTATGACGGTTCATATCTTAACCTAACCAAACCTTCGCACTTGTATCTAAAAACGCTCTATTACACTGTTTCCTTCACAATTACGATATTTGCATGACCTCACAGTTTTTCACCAACTTAGTACAGTACAGAACGCTGTATCTCGCTCAATGACATCGTTCTTTAAGGTTTCACGATGCTTGCATGCGCTTTCATAGCAGTTTCGCACTTGTAACGGTACAAGACGCAGTATCTGGCTTGTTCATGCCGTTTTGTGTGCTTTCACAATATTTCACCTATCGCAGGTTCGTACTCGCAATAAAACAACACTATCTCGTTAGATGACGTCGTTTTTGGTGGTTTCACGACGCTACCTAGCTTAAACTAACCTAACCTAACCTAACCTAACCTTCGCACTTCTATCGTTAGAAAACGTTTTACTCGCTACTTTACAATGCTTTCTGCAACATTACGACGGTTTCATGCGCTTTCACATTAGATATCGCTGTTTCCGACTTGTAATGGTGAAAAACACTGCATCTCACTAGGTGACAGCGTTTAATGCGGTTTTATGACGGTTCATATCTTAACCTAACCAAACCTTCGCACTTGTATCTAAAAACGCTCTATTACACTGTTTCCTTCACAATTACGATATTTGCATGACCTCACAGTTTTTCACCAACTTAGTACAGTACAGAACGCTGTATCTCGCTCAATGACATCGTTCTTTAAGGTTTCACGATGCTTGCATGCGCTTTCATAGCAGTTTCGCACTTGTAACGGTACAAGACGCAGTATCTGGCTTGTTCATGCCGTTTTGTGTGCTTTCACAATATTTCACCTATCGCAGGTTCGTACTCGCAATAAAACAACACTATCTCGTTAGATGACGTCGTTTTTGGTGGTTTCACGACGCTACCTAGCTTAAACTAACCTAACCTAACCTAACCTAACCTTCGCACTTCTATCGTTAGAAAACGTTTTACTCGCTACTTTACAATGCTTTCTGCAACATTACGACGGTTTCATGCGCTTTCACATTAGATATCGCTGTTTCCGACTTGTAATGGTGAAAAACACTGCATCTCACTAGGTGACAGCGTTTAATGCGGTTTTATGACGGTTCATATCTTAACCTAACCAAACCTTCGCACTTGTATCTAAAAACGCTCTATTACACTGTTTCCTTCACAATTACGATATTTGCATGACCTCACAGTTTTTCACCAACTTAGTACAGTACAGAACGCTGTATCTCGCTCAATGACATCGTTCTTTAAGGTTTCACGATGCTTGCATGCGCTTTCATAGCAGTTTCGCACTTGTAACGGTACAAGACGCAGTATCTGGCTTGTTCATGCCGTTTTGTGTGCTTTCACAATATTTCACCTATCGCAGGTTCGTACTCGCAATAAAACAACACTATCTCGTTAGATGACGTCGTTTTTGGTGGTTTCACGACGCTACCTAGCTTAAACTAACCTAACCTAACCTAACCTTCGCACTTCTATCGTTAGAAAACGTTTTACTCGCTACTTTACAATGCTTTCTGCAACATTACGACGGTTTCATGCGCTTTCACATTAGATATCGCTGTTTCCGACTTGTAATGGTGAAAAACACTGCATCTCACTAGGTGACAGCGTTTAATGCGGTTTTATGACGGTTCATATCTTAACCTAACCAAACCTTCGCACTTGTATCTAAAAACGCTCTATTACACTGTTTCCTTCACAATTACGATATTTGCATGACCTCACAGTTTTTCACCAACTTAGTACAGTACAGAACGCTGTATCTCGCTCAATGACATCGTTCTTTAAGGTTTCACGATGCTTGCATGCGCTTTCATAGCAGTTTCGCACTTGTAACGGTACAAGACGCAGTATCTGGCTTGTTCATGCCGTTTTGTGTGCTTTCACAATATTTCACCTATCGCAGGTTCGTACTCGCAATAAAACAACACTATCTCGTTAGATGACGTCGTTTTTGGTGGTTTCACGACGCTACCTAGCTTAAACTAACCTAACCTAACCTAACCTAACCTTCGCACTTCTATCGTTAGAAAACGTTTTACTCGCTACTTTACAATGCTTTCTGCAACATTACGACGGTTTCATGCGCTTTCACATTAGATATCGCTGTTTCCGACTTGTAATGGTGAAAAACACTGCATCTCACTAGGTGACAGCGTTTAATGCGGTTTTATGACGGTTCATATCTTAACCTAACCAAACCTTCGCACTTGTATCTAAAAACGCTCTATTACACTGTTTCCTTCACAATTACGATATTTGCATGACCTCACAGTTTTTCACCAACTTAGTACAGTACAGAACGCTGTATCTCGCTCAATGACATCGTTCTTTAAGGTTTCACGATGCTTGCATGCGCTTTCATAGCAGTTTCGCACTTGTAACGGTACAAGACGCAGTATCTGGCTTGTTCATGCCGTTTTGTGTGCTTTCACAATATTTCACCTATCGCAGGTTCGTACTCGCAATAAAACAACACTATCTCGTTAGATGACGTCGTTTTTGGTGGTTTCACGACGCTACCTAGCTTAAACTAACCTAACCTAACCTAACCTTCGCACTTCTATCGTTAGAAAACGTTTTACTCGCTACTTTACAATGCTTTCTGCAACATTACGACGGTTTCATGCGCTTTCACATTAGATATCGCTGTTTCCGACTTGTAATGGTGAAAAACACTGCATCTCACTAGGTGACAGCGTTTAATGCGGTTTTATGACGGTTCATATCTTAACCTAACCAAACCTTCGCACTTGTATCTAAAAACGCTCTATTACACTGTTTCCTTCACAATTACGATATTTGCATGACCTCACAGTTTTTCACCAACTTAGTACAGTACAGAACGCTGTATCTCGCTCAATGACATCGTTCTTTAAGGTTTCACGATGCTTGCATGCGCTTTCATAGCAGTTTCGCACTTGTAACGGTACAAGACGCAGTATCTGGCTTGTTCATGCCGTTTTGTGTGCTTTCACAATATTTCACCTATCGCAGGTTCGTACTCGCAATAAAACAACACTATCTCGTTAGATGACGTCGTTTTTGGTGGTTTCACGACGCTACCTAGCTTAAACTAACCTAACCTAACCTAACCTAACCTTCGCACTTCTATCGTTAGAAAACGTTTTACTCGCTACTTTACAATGCTTTCTGCAACATTACGACGGTTTCATGCGCTTTCACATTAGATATCGCTGTTTCCGACTTGTAATGGTGAAAAACACTGCATCTCACTAGGTGACAGCGTTTAATGCGGTTTTATGACGGTTCATATCTTAACCTAACCAAACCTTCGCACTTGTATCTAAAAACGCTCTATTACACTGTTTCCTTCACAATTACGATATTTGCATGACCTCACAGTTTTTCACCAACTTAGTACAGTACAGAACGCTGTATCTCGCTCAATGACATCGTTCTTTAAGGTTTCACGATGCTTGCATGCGCTTTCATAGCAGTTTCGCACTTGTAACGGTACAAGACGCAGTATCTGGCTTGTTCATGCCGTTTTGTGTGCTTTCACAATATTTCACCTATCGCAGGTTCGTACTCGCAATAAAACAACACTATCTCGTTAGATGACGTCGTTTTTGGTGGTTTCACGACGCTACCTAGCTTAACTAACCTAACCTAACCTAACCTAACCTTCGCACTTCTATCGTTAGAAAACGTTTTACTCGCTACTTTACAATGCTTTCTGCAACATTACGACGGTTTCATGCGCTTTCACATTAGATATCGCTGTTTCCGACTTGTAATGGTGAAAAACACTGCATCTCACTAGGTGACAGCGTTTAATGCGGTTTTATGACGGTTCATATCTTAACCTAACCAAACCTTCGCACTTGTATCTAAAAACGCTCTATTACACTGTTTCCTTCACAATTACGATATTTGCATGACCTCACAGTTTTTCACCAACTTAGTACAGTACAGAACGCTGTATCTCGCTCAATGACATCGTTCTTTAAGGTTTCACGATGCTTGCATGCGCTTTCATAGCAGTTTCGCACTTGTAACGGTACAAGACGCAGTATCTGGCTTGTTCATGCCGTTTTGTGTGCTTTCACAATATTTCACCTATCGCAGGTTCGTACTCGCAATAAAACAACACTATCTCGTTAGATGACGTCGTTTTTGGTGGTTTCACGACGCTACCTAGCTTAAACTAACCTAACCTAACCTAACCTAACCTTCGCACTTCTATCGTTAGAAAACGTTTTACTCGCTACTTTACAATGCTTTCTGCAACATTACGACGGTTTCATGCGCTTTCACATTAGATATCGCTGTTTCCGACTTGTAATGGTGAAAAACACTGCATCTCACTAGGTGACAGCGTTTAATGCGGTTTTATGACGGTTCATATCTTAACCTAACCAAACCTTCGCACTTGTATCTAAAAACGCTCTATTACACTGTTTCCTTCACAATTACGATATTTGCATGACCTCACAGTTTTTCACCAACTTAGTACAGTACAGAACGCTGTATCTCGCTCAATGACATCGTTCTTTAAGGTTTCACGATGCTTGCATGCGCTTTCATAGCAGTTTCGCACTTGTAACGGTACAAGACGCAGTATCTGGCTTGTTCATGCCGTTTTGTGTGCTTTCACAATATTTCACCTATCGCAGGTTCGTACTCGCAATAAAACAACACTATCTCGTTAGATGACGTCGTTTTTGGTGGTTTCACGACGCTACCTAGCTTAAACTAACCTAACCTAACCTAACCTAACCTTCGCACTTCTATCGTTAGAAAACGTTTTACTCGCTACTTTACAATGCTTTCTGCAACATTACGACGGTTTCATGCGCTTTCACATTAGATATCGCTGTTTCCGACTTGTAATGGTGAAAAACACTGCATCTCACTAGGTGACAGCGTTTAATGCGGTTTTATGACGGTTCATATCTTAACCTAACCAAACCTTCGCACTTGTATCTAAAAACGCTCTATTACACTGTTTCCTTCACAATTACGATATTTGCATGACCTCACAGTTTTTCACCAACTTAGTACAGTACAGAACGCTGTATCTCGCTCAATGACATCGTTCTTTAAGGTTTCACGATGCTTGCATGCGCTTTCATAGCAGTTTCGCACTTGTAACGGTACAAGACGCAGTATCTGGCTTGTTCATGCCGTTTTGTGTGCTTTCACAATATTTCACCTATCGCAGGTTCGTACTCGCAATAAAACAACACTATCTCGTTAGATGACGTCGTTTTTGGTGGTTTCACGACGCTACCTAGCTTAAACTAACCTAACCTAACCTAACCTTCGCACTTCTATCGTTAGAAAACGTTTTACTCGCTACTTTACAATGCTTTCTGCAACATTACGACGGTTTCATGCGCTTTCACATTAGATATCGCTGTTTCCGACTTGTAATGGTGAAAAACACTGCATCTCACTAGGTGACAGCGTTTAATGCGGTTTTATGACGGTTCATATCTTAACCTAACCAAACCTTCGCACTTGTATCTAAAAACGCTCTATTACACTGTTTCCTTCACAATTACGATATTTGCATGACCTCACAGTTTTTCACCAACTTAGTACAGTACAGAACGCTGTATCTCGCTCAATGACATCGTTCTTTAAGGTTTCACGATGCTTGCATGCGCTTTCATAGCAGTTTCGCACTTGTAACGGTACAAGACGCAGTATCTGGCTTGTTCATGCCGTTTTGTGTGCTTTCACAATATTTCACCTATCGCAGGTTCGTACTCGCAATAAAACAACACTATCTCGTTAGATGACGTCGTTTTTGGTGGTTTCACGACGCTACCTAGCTTAAACTAACCTAACCTAACCTAACCTAACCTTCGCACTTCTATCGTTAGAAAACGTTTTACTCGCTACTTTACAATGCTTTCTGCAACATTACGACGGTTTCATGCGCTTTCACATTAGATATCGCTGTTTCCGACTTGTAATGGTGAAAAACACTGCATCTCACTAGGTGACAGCGTTTAATGCGGTTTTATGACGGTTCATATCTTAACCTAACCAAACCTTCGCACTTGTATCTAAAAACGCTCTATTACACTGTTTCCTTCACAATTACGATATTTGCATGACCTCACAGTTTTTCACCAACTTAGTACAGTACAGAACGCTGTATCTCGCTCAATGACATCGTTCTTTAAGGTTTCACGATGCTTGCATGCGCTTTCATAGCAGTTTCGCACTTGTAACGGTACAAGACGCAGTATCTGGCTTGTTCATGCCGTTTTGTGTGCTTTCACAATATTTCACCTATCGCAGGTTCGTACTCGCAATAAAACAACACTATCTCGTTAGATGACGTCGTTTTTGGTGGTTTCACGACGCTACCTAGCTTAACTAACCTAACCTAACCTAACCTAACCTTCGCACTTCTATCGTTAGAAAACGTTTTACTCGCTACTTTACAATGCTTTCTGCAACATTACGACGGTTTCATGCGCTTTCACATTAGATATCGCTGTTTCCGACTTGTAATGGTGAAAAACACTGCATCTCACTAGGTGACAGCGTTTAATGCGGTTTTATGACGGTTCATATCTTAACCTAACCAAACCTTCGCACTTGTATCTAAAAACGCTCTATTACACTGTTTCCTTCACAATTACGATATTTGCATGACCTCACAGTTTTTCACCAACTTAGTACAGTACAGAACGCTGTATCTCGCTCAATGACATCGTTCTTTAAGGTTTCACGATGCTTGCATGCGCTTTCATAGCAGTTTCGCACTTGTAACGGTACAAGACGCAGTATCTGGCTTGTTCATGCCGTTTTGTGTGCTTTCACAATATTTCACCTATCGCAGGTTCGTACTCGCAATAAAACAACACTATCTCGTTAGATGACGTCGTTTTTGGTGGTTTCACGACGCTACCTAGCTTAAACTAACCTAACCTAACCTAACCTAACCTTCGCACTTCTATCGTTAGAAAACGTTTTACTCGCTACTTTACAATGCTTTCTGCAACATTACGACGGTTTCATGCGCTTTCACATTAGATATCGCTGTTTCCGACTTGTAATGGTGAAAAACACTGCATCTCACTAGGTGACAGCGTTTAATGCGGTTTTATGACGGTTCATATCTTAACCTAACCAAACCTTCGCACTTGTATCTAAAAACGCTCTATTACACTGTTTCCTTCACAATTACGATATTTGCATGACCTCACAGTTTTTCACCAACTTAGTACAGTACAGAACGCTGTATCTCGCTCAATGACATCGTTCTTTAAGGTTTCACGATGCTTGCATGCGCTTTCATAGCAGTTTCGCACTTGTAACGGTACAAGACGCAGTATCTGGCTTGTTCATGCCGTTTTGTGTGCTTTCACAATATTTCACCTATCGCAGGTTCGTACTCGCAATAAAACAACACTATCTCGTTAGATGACGTCGTTTTTGGTGGTTTCACGACGCTACCTAGCTTAAACTAACCTAACCTAACCTAACCTAACCTTCGCACTTCTATCGTTAGAAAACGTTTTACTCGCTACTTTACAATGCTTTCTGCAACATTACGACGGTTTCATTGCGCTTTCACATTAGATATCGCTGTTTCTGACTTGTAATGGTGAAAAACACTGCATCTCACTAGGTGACAGCGTTTAATGCGGTTGTTACGACGGTTAATATCTTAACCTAACCAAACCTTCGCACTTGTATCTAAAAACGCTCTATTACACTGTTTCCTTCACAATTACGATATTTGCATGACCTCACAGTTTTTCACCAACTTAGTACAGTACAGAACGCTGTATCTCGCTCAATGACATCGTTCTTGAAGGGTTCACGATGCTTGCATGCGCTTTCATAGCAGTTTCGCACTTGTAACGGTACAAGACGCAGTATCTTGCTTGTTCATGCCGTTTTGTGTGCTTTCACAATATTTCACCTATCGCAGGTTCGTACTCGCAATAAAACAACACTATCTCGTTAGATGACGTCGTTTTTGGTGGTTTCACGACGCTACCTAGCTTAAACTAACCTAACCTAACCTAACCTTCGCACTTCTATCGTTAGAAAACGTTTTTACTCGCTACTTTAAAATGCTTTCTGCAACATTATGACGGTTTCATGCGCTTTCACATTAGATATCGCTGTTTCCGACTTGTAATGGTGAAAAACACTGCATCTCACTAGGTGACAGCGTTTAATGCGGTTTTATGACGGTTCATATCTTAACCTAACCAAACCTTCGCACATGTATCTAAAAACGCTCTATTACACTGTTTCCTTCACAATTACGATATTTGCATGACCTCACAGTTTTTCACCAACTTAGTACAGTACAGAACGCTGTATCTCGCTCAATGACATCGTTCTTTAACGTTTCACGATGCTTGCATGCGCTTTCATAGCAGTTTCGCACTTGTAACGGTACAAGACGCAGTATCTGGCTTGTTCATGCCGTTTTGTGTGCTTTCACAATATTTTACCTATCGCAGGTTCGTACTCGCAATAAAACAACGCTATCTCGTTAGATGGCGTCGTTTTTGGTGGTTTCACGACGCTACCTAGCTTAAACTAACCTAACCTAACTTAACCTAACCTTCGTACTTCTATCGTTAGAAAACGTTTTACTCCCTACTTTACAATGCTTTCTGCAACATTACGACGGTTTCATGCGCTTTCACATTGGATATTGCTGTTTCCTACTTGTGATGGTGAAAAACATTGCATCTCACTAGGTGACAGCGTTTACTGCGGTTTTATGAGAGAGAGAGAGAATAAACTTTATTGGGTTCCAGCATGCGGGATTCCCTCCGGCCGCGCAGGGCGTGGGGTTCACCCTATCTCACGTTACACTAGAAGTCCTAATGTCACGCGGGCCTAGACCTCAAGGCCTTCGTGCCCCAGCGCCGCTCGGGTTACTGAGGGTGTCCCCCTTTCGCCTTTGCAGCGCTAGTGCGACCTCGAGCTGCCGGACGGCCCTTCGCTGGTCTTCTGGGTCCGTAGACCCCACACGCTGTTCTACTTCCGGCGGTAACACCGGACCGTCCGCGCTGTCTGCGTCACATCCCCAGAGTATGTGAGCCAGGGTGGCTCTCGCGCTCGCGCACACACTGCACATTTCACTCACGTAGAGTTCGGGGCACACGTGTCGCGCTAGCGATGGGGTCAGCACAGTCTCTGTTTGGAGCTGGCGCAACCTCACCGCCTCCCACCGGGTAAGATCCCTGTGCGGAGGCGGGAAGCCACGCCGTTGCTCCCTGTACCACGCGAGGATGTCGCCGTAATCGAGCAGCTGCTCCTCGCCTTCTTCTTCGGTCGCCGTCGCGTCTTCGGAGGCGGGCGCGGCCGCGGTCCGGCACGTGGCGAGACCACGGGCCGCGGCATCCGCCTCCTCGTTGCGGTTCGGAGATCCTGGTATCAGGTCCCTACCCATGTGAGCCGGGAACCATTTTAGCGTCAGCCTCGACTTGGACTCGTCGCTTGCCAACGCCCTAGCAGCCGCCCCGCACACGGCTCCGCGCGAGAAGCTACGGATGGCCGTCTTGCTGTCACTGAGTATTGTCCGCACGCCCGGGGAGCGCGCCGCCAAGGCTATCGCCATCTCCTCGGCCTGGCTCGCGCTCCGCGTACGCACGCTGCATGACGTGACGATCTTGCCCGTCGTTGCGGCGACCGCCGCCGCCACGTAGGCGTCCTTGTTCTTGACTTTGGCCACGTCCACGTAGACGGCGCCCTCGTCGTTCTGATGTTGCAGCAGCAGCGCCCTGGCTCGCGCCGCTCGTCGTCCCTCGCTTTCGCCGGGACCCATGTTCTTTGGCAGCGGATACACCACCAGTCTTCGCATGGTTGACTCCGTGAGTGGAGACGTTTCGTGGTCCTGTTCCTCGGGGGAGGACAGGCCCACTCGTTCCAGCAGCCGCCTGCCGACCGCGGTGCGGCCCAGGCGCGTCAATTGAGCAGTACGTTGGGCCTCGCCGATCTCCGAGAGCGTGTTGTGCGCTCCCAGAGATAGCAAGGCCGTCGTCTTGGTGCCGTTGAGCAGGCCCATGGCACCCGCATACGCCTTGCGGATGGCCGCGTCGATTCGCTTCCTCTCCGCTTCCGTCCACTTGTGAAAGGCCCCCGAGTATTCTGCGTGGCTAACTGCAAAGGCCTGCAGCAGTCGCAGGAGGCTCGCTTCTCGGATTCCTCGGGACCTCGACGTGACCCTCTTGACGAGTCTCGTCGCTATCCCGATCTTCGTTACTATGTGGTTGGCTGCCGTCCCGTTCGTGCGGTGGGCGTCCACGTACATGCCTAGTACTCGGAGGCTCTGGACGTGCGGGACCGGCATGCCGTCGCTGGCTCGGACGACTATGTTGCGTTCCGCTTCTTCCGCGGCCCGCTTTCTCCATCTTCCCGGTGGTGGGAGCACCAATAACTGGGACTTCTGTGGTGAGCACTTCAGCCCCGTGTCTCTCAGCGTGGTCTCCACGGCGTCGATCGCTGCCTGCAGTCCGGCCTCGATGTCGCCGTCACTGCCGCCCGTCGCCCATATCGTGACGTCATCGGCATAGATGCAGTACCGGATCTTCGGTCCAAGCGCGTCAAGGCTCTTGGCGACGGCGATCATCACGATGTTGAATAGAAGCGGGGATATCACGGACCCTTGTGGGGTTCCGACGCTTCCTAGCTCCCTCTCTTCGAGTCGTTCGCCTCCCACCTCTAGCCTCGCCGTGCGACGAGTGAGGAAGGATCTTACGTAGTCGTACGTGCGCTTGCCCATGTTGAGCTTTGCCACGCAGGCAAGGATGGCCGAGTGCTCCACCTTATCGAAGGCGCTCTGCAGGTCCAGGCCGAGAATGGCCCGGTTGTCTTTCTGCGGAACGCCTCCGGCTGGCTCTAGTACCTCGCGTTGCAGCAGCAACATCGCGTCTTGCGTCCCCAGGCGAGACCGGAATCCTAGCATGGAGTCGTTGTAGTGACCGTTCTCCTCCAAGTACCGCTGCCACCGGTTGTTGAGGACGTGCTCCAACACCTTGCCCACGCAGGACGTGAGCGAGATGGGGCGCAGGCCCTCTATTCCCGGCGGCTTGTTGGGCTTGGGCAGTAGTATCGTCTTGGCCGTCTTCCACTGCTTGGGAAGGCTTCCGCTCGTCCAGCAGGCGTTGAAGTACTTCGTCAGGGCCGAGACTGCAGCGTCGCTGATGTTACGTAGAGCCTTGTTTGTCACTTTGTCCGGTCCCGCGGCTGAGCGACAGTTCAGGGCGTTCGTTGCCTGGCGCACCTCCCACTCCTCGATCTCGCGGTCGAGCAGCGGGTTGGGCGCGCCGTCGTATTCCGGATGCTCCACGTGGTTTGTGGCCGGGAGGTACTTGTCGTTTAGCCGCTTGTGCATCTCCGCCTCGCCTAGCTGGTTGGCCGCGGCGTGGAGGATCTGCGACATGCGGTGTCGTTGATGTTCCTTACTCTTGGTCTCGTCCATGAGGTGGCGCAGGAGGGCCCACGTGCCTCCCCTATGGAGTTGGCCATCCGCTTCGCTACACATGGCATACCATTGCTGG
Organism: Rhipicephalus annulatus; assembly: GCA_013436015.1. Taxonomy (NCBI): domain Eukaryota; kingdom Metazoa; phylum Arthropoda; class Arachnida; order Ixodida; family Ixodidae; genus Rhipicephalus; species Rhipicephalus annulatus. Next base: position 15,925 of record WOVY01009340.1, read on the forward strand.
GCACACAGTTGGCGGCTGTAGCGCTCGATTTCCTTCCCGAGTGCCGCGACGCGTTTGCGCAGCGTTCGGTTGTGCCTTTGTCTTTTCCATCTTCGTTGTAGCGATCTCCTCGCCTCCACGAGATGGGCGAGGCGCGGGTCCACCCGATCGGCTTCCTCCGGTACCTCGACTTCGGTCGTGGCGTCCTTGGCGGCGGAGACAAGGCTCGCCGACCATCTCTCCACGTCGTCCACCTCGCCCAGATCGGCTTCCCTGAACTTGTGCCAATCGGTGAGGAGCTGACGTCGTTTGGTCGTTCCGTCGACCACACGAGCGTGGGCGAGCGGTATCGTGACTTCGACGATGTAGTGGTCGCTTCCGAGATTCCAGCCCGTGTTCTTCCATCGCGCAGTCCCGCCTCGCGGCAGATGCACGAACGAAAGATCGGGCGTGGTGTCTCTGGCTGTCGACGTTCCGATTCGCGTTGGTTGTGCCGGGTCGGTGAGCAGCTCGAAGCTCGCTTCCTCGGCGTCTTCCAGTAATCTCTTTCCCTTCACCGTTGTGCGAGTGTACCCCAGTTCCTCGTGCGGTGCGTTAAAGTCCCCGCAGACGACCGCCGCGGCCCCAGAGCCGTGGGCGGCGTCGCGGATCTTGTGCAACAGGGTCTTGAATCTTTGGTTTCCGTGTTGTGGGTTGCTATATACATTTGCTATGTACACCGTGGTCGAGGTCTTGTTCTTGCCTCTTCCCTTCTTGCCCGCAATGATGATTTCCGTCACGTTGGCTTCGATGGCGGAGTCTTTGTAGTTTAGGATTTCGTCCTTGCCTACGCTCGTGATACCTTTCCTCACAAACGTGCACACGCCCTGCGCGGCGCCTTTCCCACAGGTGCGGGCGCTCGGCGGGCGGGCGTACGCTCGGTAACCCGGCAGCGAGGTGATCTTGGGGTCTTCAGCGTGTGTTTCCTGGATCGCTATCACGTCGGGAAGCTCCTTCTGATCAAGCGACCGCAGGTGCTGTTGAAGTACTGCCTTGCGGCACCGGTAGCCGTTAGCGTTCCAGTGCCACATCACTATCCGATCTCCTTGGGGCCGTCTATCCATGTTTGGGTAGGGTTTCCACCTGAATTTGGGCTTCTTTACCAATCATGTTGAATTGGCTCACTATGAATTTCTTCAGGTCTTCGATTGATTGCTTCACCTCGGCGAATTCTTTCTTTACCTCAGCAAATCCTCTCTCGACTTTGATCTCCAGGGCGCCCACCCGTGCGGTGAGGGAGCCGATCTCCCTGTCGTGTTTCACCAGGCGCGCGTTTATTTGCCTGATTCTCGTTTCGTAGTCAAACCCGCCGCTAGATGGCGACGCCGGGTCGGTGATGTCCTCTTCTTGCTGGAATCTTTCGTCCTCGCTGTCGGTGAGGGGAGCCGGGGCCCGCTTCCGAAGCTTGAGTGGTGTTGGACTGAACGTCGGCGTTCGCGGCGGCGTCGGCGTTTTCGGTGGAGCCGGTGGCGATGATGTTGCCGTTGGTAGCGTGATCTTCTCGACCGGTGGCTTGGCGCCCAGCGCCGTGAAGCTGGCCGGCTTTGGTGCCGATCCTAGCGTCCACGTGGGAGTCGCCTTCAGCCGTTCTTGTGCAGCCAGGAGCTTGTCGATAGTCTCCTGCTGTTTCTTGATAGTTTCCTGAAGTATTTGGATAGTGCTCTCCAATTGCTTCATCCTTTCTCCTTGCGGGGAAGCTTGCTTGGCCGTTGGCATGGCCGGACTGCCGTTCGTTTCGCGCGCACCACCCGCCCGCGCGCCGCCGCTAGGGGCGCCCCCGACATTCCCGCCAGGGGCGTCACCGTCGCCGCCGCGCGCGGTCGCCACGGTCGCCCACGACCTTGAGCTGCGTGACGTACTTCTCTTCCGTTCACTGCTCTTCCCTCTCTCCTTGCTCTTTCCCCGGCTCGCGCTGCGGCTCTTGTGACGTGTTGTTTGTGCGGTTTTATGACGGTTCATATCTTAACCTAACCAAACCTTCGCACTTGTTTATAAAAACGCTCTATTACACTGTTTCCTTCACAATTACGATATTTGCATGACCTCAAAGTTTTTCACCAACTTAGTACAGTACAGAACGCTGTATCTCGCTCAATGACATCGTTCTTTAAGGTTTCACGATGCTTGCATGCGCTTTCATAGCAGTTTCGCACTTGTAACGGTACGAGACGCAGTATCTGGCTTGTTCATGCCGTTTTGTGTGCTTTCACAATATTTCACCTATCGCAGGTTCGTACTCGCAATAAAACAACACTATCTCGTTAGATGACGTCGTTTTTGGTGGTTTCACGACGCTACCTAGCTTAAACTAACCTAACCTAACCTAACCTTCGCACTTCTATTGTTAGAAAACGTTTTACTCGCTACTTTACAATGCTTTCTGCAACATTATGACGGTTTCATGCGCTTTCACATTAGATATCGCTGTTTCCGACTTGTAATGGTGAAAAACACTGCATCTCACTAGGTGACAGCGTTTAATGCGGTTTTATGACGGTTCATATCTTAACCTAACCAAACCTTCGCACTTGTATCTAAAAACGCTCTATTACACTGTTTCCTTCACAATTACGATATTTGCATGACCTCACAGTTTTTCACCAACTTAGTACAGTACAGAACGCTGTATCTCGCTCAATGACATCGTTCTTTAAGGTTTCACGATGCTTGCATGCGCTTTTATAGCAGTTTCGCACTTGTAACGGTACAAGACGCAGTATCTGGCTTGTTCATGCCGTTTTGTGTGCTTTCACAATATTTCACCTATCGCAGGTTCGTACTCGCAATAAAACAACACTATCTCGTTAGATCACGTCGTTTTTGGTGGTTTCACGACGCTACCTAGATTAAACTAACCTAACCTAACCTAACCTAACCTAACCTTCGCACTTCTATCGTTAGAAAACGTTTTACTCGCTACTTTGCAATGCTTTCTGCAACATTACGACGGTTTCATGCGCTTTCACATTAGATATTGCTGTTTCCGACTTGTAATGGTGAAAAACACTGCATCTCACTAGGTGACAGCGTTTAATGCGGTTTTATGACGGTTCATATCTTAACCTAACCCAACCTTCGCACTTGTATCTAAAAACGCTCTATTACACTGTTTCCTTCACAATTACGATATTTGCATGACCTCACAGTTTTTCACCAACTTAGTACAGTACAGAACGCTGTATCTCGCTCAATGACATCGTTCTTTAAGGTTTCACGATGCTTGCATGAGCTTTTATAGCAGTTTCGCACTTGTGACGGTACAAGACGCAGTATCTGGCTTGTTCATGCCGTTTTGTGTGCTTTCACAATATTTCACCTATCGCAGGTTCGTATTCGCAATAAAACAACACTATCTCCTTAGATGACGTCGTTTTTGGTGGTTTCACGACGCTACCTAGCTTAAACTAACCTAACCTAACCTAACCTTCGCACTTCTATCGTTAGAAAACGTTTTACTCGCTACTTTACAATGCTTTCTGCAACATTACGACGGTTTCTTGCGCTTTCACATTAGATATCGCTGTTTCTGACTTGTAATGGTGAAAAACACTGCATCTAACTAGGTGACAGCGTTTAATGCGTTGTTACGACGGTTAATATCTTAACCTAACCAAACCTTCGCACTTGTATCTAAAAACGCTCTATTGCACTGTTTCCTTCACAATTACGATATTTGCATGACCTCACAGTTTTTCACCAACTTAGTACAGTACAGAACGCTGTATCTCGCTCAATGACATCATTCTTGAAGGGTTCACGATGCTTGCATGCGCTTTCATAGCAGTTTCGCACTTGTAACGGTACAAGACGCAGTATCTTGCTTGTTCATGCCGTTTTGGGTGCTTTCACAATATTTCACCTATCGCAGGTTCGTACTCGCAATAAAACAACACTATCTCGTTAGATGACGTCGTTTTTGGTGGTTTCACGACGCTACCTAGCTTAAACTAACCTAACCTAACCTAACCTTCGCACTTCTATCGTTAGAAAACGTTTTACTCGCTACTTTAAAATGCTTTCTGCAACATTTTCATGCGCTTTCACATTATATATCGCTGTTTCCGACTTGTAATGGTGAAAAACACTGCATCTCACTAGGTGACAGCGTTTAATGCGGTTTTATGACGGTTCATATCTTAACCTAACCAAACCTTCGCACTTGTATCTAAAAACGCTCTATTACACTGTTTCCTTCACAATTACGATATTTGCATGACCTCACAGTTTTTCACCAACTTAGTACAGTACAGAACGCTGTATCTCGCTCAATGACATCGTTCTTGAAGGGTTCACGATGCTTGCATGCGCTTTCATAGCAGTTTCGCACTTGTAACGGTACAAGACGCAGTATCTGGCTTGTTCATGCCGTTTTGTGTGCTTTCACAATATTTCACCTATCGCAGGTTCGTACTCGCAATAAAACAACACTATCTCGTTAGATGACGTCGTTTTTGGTGGTTTCACGACGCTACTTAGCTTAAACTAACCTAACCTTCGCACTTCTATCGTTAGAAAACGTTTTACTCGCTACTTTACAATGCTTTCTGCAACATTACGACGGTTTCATGCGCTTTCACAATAGATATCGCTGTTTCCGACTTGTAATGGTGAAAAACACTGCATCTCACTAGGTGACAGCGTTTAATGCGGTTTTATGACGGTTCATATCTTAACCTAACCAAACCTTCGCACTTGTATCTAAAAACGCTCTATTACACTGTTTCCTTCACAATTACGATATTTGCATGACCTCACAGTTTTTCACAAACTTAGTACAGTACAGAACGCTGTATCTCGCTATATGACATCGTTCTTTAACGTTTCACGATGCTTGCATGCGCTTTCATAGCAGTTTCGCACTTGTAACGGTACAAGACGCAGTATCTGGCTTGTTCATGCCGTTTTGTGTGCTTTCACAATATTTCACCTATCGCAGGTTCGTACTCACAACAAAACAACACTATCTCGTTAGTCGACGTCGTTTTTGGTGGTTTCACGACGCTACCTAGCTTAAACTAACCTAACCTAACCTAACCTTCGCACTTCTATCGTTAGAAAACGTTTTACTCGCTACTTTACAATGCTTTCTGCAACATTACGACGGTTTCATGCGCTTTCACATTAGATATCGCTGTTTCCGACTTGTAATGGTGAAAAACACTGCATCTCACTAGGTGACAGCGTTTAATGCGTTGTTACTGACGGTTAATACCTTAACCTAACCAAACCTTCGCACTTGTATCTAAAAACGCTCTATTACACTGTTTCCTTCACAATTACGATATTTGCATGACCTCACAGTTTCTCACCAACTTAGTACAGTACAGAACGCTGTATCTCGCTCAATGACATCGTTCTTGAAGGGTTCACGATGCTTGCATGCGCTTTCATAGCAGTTTCGCACTTGTAACGGTACAAGACGCAGTATCTGGCTTGTTCATGCCGTTTTGTGTGCTTTCACAATATTTCACCTATCGCAGGTTCGTACTCGCAATAAAACAACACTATCTCGTTAGATGACGTCGTTTTTGGTGGTTTCACGACGCTACCTAGCTTAAACTAACCTAACCTAACCTAACCTTCGCACTTCTATCGTTAGAAAACGTTTTACTCGCTACTTTACAATGCTTTCTGCAACATTATGACGGTTTCATGCGCTTTCACATTAGATATCGCTGTTTCCGACTTGTAATGGTGAAAAACACTGCATCTCACTAGGTGACAGCGTTTAATGCGGTTTTATGACGGTTCATATCTTAACCTAACCAAACCTTCGCACTTGTATCTAAAAACGCTCTATTACACTGTTTCCTTCACAATTACGATATTTGCATGACCTCACAGTTTTTTCACCAACTTAGTACAGTACAGAACGCTGTATCTCGCTCAATGACATCGTTCTTTAAGGTTTCACGATGCTTGCATGCGCTTTATAGCAGTTTCGCACTTTGTAACGGTACAAGACGCAGTATCTGGCTTGTTCATGCCGTTTTGTGTGCTTTCACAATATTTCACCTATCGCAGGTTCGTACTCGCAATAAAACAACACTATCTCGTTAGATGACGTCGTTTTTGGTGGTTTCACGACGCTACCTAGCTCAACTAACCTAACCTAACCTAACCTAACCTAACCTTCGCACTTCTATCGTTAGAAAACGTTTTACTCGCTACTTTGCAATGCTTTCTGCAACATTACGACGGTTTCATGCGCTTTCACATTAGATATCGCTGTTTCCGACTTGTAATGGTGAAAAACACTGCATCTCACTAGGTGACAGCGTTTAATGCGGTTTTATGACGGTTCATATCTTAACCTAACCAAACCTTCGCACTTGTATCTAAAAACGCTCTATTACACTGTTTCCTTCACAATTACGATATTTGCATGACCTCAAAGTCTTTCACCAACTTAGTACAGTACAGAACGCTGTATCTCGCTCAATGACATCGTTCTTTAAGGTTTCACGATGCTTGCATGCGCTTTCATAGCAGTTTCGCACTTGTAACGGTACAAGACGCAGTATCTGGCTTGTTCATGCCGTTTTGTGTGCTTTCACAATATTTCACCTATCGCAGGTTCGTACTCGCAATAAAACAACACTATCTCGTTAGATGACCGTCGTTTTTGGTGGTTTCACGACGCTACCTAGCTTAATCTAACCTAACCTAACGTAACCTAACCTTCGCACTTCTATCGTTAGAAAACGTTTTACTCGCTACATTACAATGCTTTCTGCAACATTACGACGGTTTCATGCGCTTTCACATTAGATATCGCTGTTTCCGACTTTTATGGTGAAAAACACTGCATCTCACTAGGTGACAGCGTTTAATGCGGTTTTATGACGGTTCATATCTTAACCTAACCAAACCTTCGCACTTGTATCTAAAAACGCTCTATTACACTGTTTCCTTCACAATTACGATATTTCTTGCTCCTAATTGCTTTGTACATAAGTTCTATTTATTTTCTCACACTTTTGTGTATTCAAGTTCAACCCATTCATGCATGGGCCCGAGAAGGGGCCTGCAGTATTGTAAAATAAAATAAAAATAAGCTACTTTGAAATTCACATAAACTTGATTCCCTGCACTGACAGACACACGTAGTTTCAACCCTGTTCAAGAAGCATGAAGTTGGCAGACTTGTCAATTTATCTGCCCATCGAAACATCAATGCTATTGAAAGCTAAATTTCTTAACAGTACACACTTGCCTGATAGCTTCCTTTGGAAGCATGTGAAGCCCTGTCAAGGTGAGGCATCATTGGGAAGGACTGTGGTAGCGGCTCAAAAGTTGTAATACTGGTTGTGATGCAGCAATGGCTGAAGTGAAATATAGGCCGTGGTGGTGGTAGCAGCAGCTGCAGTGTTTCTGCCGAAGGTGCCTGACCTGGAGGATATGACTGAAACCTAGGGGGTGACAGATAATAGGTATTAAGAAATCATGAAAAAGAATGTTCACTACATTATAGAAATTTGCAACTTGAAGTGATGGACAGCTGAGCTTGTTGGTAGAGATTTATGTTGGACTTCTGTGAACATAATAAGCGAGAAGCGTAGCATGTAACGGGTGTGTCGTGGGTAGTCCTTACATTCACAACATAGCTCAGGGCTAAAGAAAGTGATAAATAGATACAACATCAATGCATTATGGCCACCAATAGACTAGGTACTAGGCGAGATATAATGTCATGCTGAAAACAATGAGAGGGGACAAGAAGCTGGACTCACATTTGTTTTGTAAACACACCAAAAATTTTGTTGATTACCATACAGGGGTAAAGTAAAATGTTCCTTTTAGCTTCGGCCATACCTACTTAGGGCAGATGGGCCAGTGTTAACTATAGATGAATGAAAAAGAAGAGAGCGCAAACTACAGGCTCACCGAAAATTCTATCTTTAAATTTTCGAAGGTGTGTTGAAAGCACAGGCCGACCAAAAAAAAATGTGAAGCTCACTCAATCACAAAATGTATTTGCACATATGGCTCATTCAGATTCTCATTTATGGCCCAATCCGAGTTTGAGTGACTCGGCTTGTGAGGGAGTTTGCCGACCTATGGCTGAGAGGGGTTCTGAAGTCTGCTATTCCTTTCCTCCAAAGCCTCTATTTGTTGCTCAATCCACTCGTTCCATTGTAAAAATTTTCTCTTTTCTGGAGGAGGCTCAATCAAACAAGCTTCTAATTGCCAGAGCCATCCTACAGGGCTCTTTTTTCTTCTTGAATTGCTGCCTTCTGCGACTTTTTTTTTTGGAGGGGTGGGGTGGGGGGGGGGTCGATGGGAGTGTATATATAAACTTAAAATATTACCACTCAGTAGAGACGCTCTTAATGCCATAAAATCCCAGAGTAAGCACTTCTAACAGAGCAAGCACCTCCCTACTTTCTTCAAGAGGTGCTAAATAAGTAGCCTCTTCTCCTCTACCCACCATCTTCACTGTTTCTATTTGCCGAGTGAATGCGAAATAAAGCCGTGTATGCATGGGCATTCAAGAAAGTGCTTAAGTAGACGCACAGATAAGCATTTTTTATTCTCAGTGATTCTTTCACTTCCACGTTAAATATTGACCGATGACTGAGCAAGGGCCTACTCTTCAAACCTTGTTGAATTATCATTCACTCTCCAGGAGCACTTGCTGACAATTTTCGATTAACAAACATACTACGAAGTCTGTACTTTCCAGTACGCGTACCTCAAGACTAGAGTTGCAGTAACTACCTTACTAAGTCATATATTACTTCATGGTTGCCATGAATATTCACTTGAATATCATACTGTCTGCTGTGTTGCTGACCGCAACAGCTGCATGTGCTCCTTAATTTATAACTATGCAATAACTGTACATCACATTTGCAGACTGATGTTTATGCAGTGATTTAGCCACATGAATTTATGCAAATCATTACAAAATTAATTGCTTCATGATTGTAACAAGCATACAGTAAGCATGAGTGTAACTTGAGAAGCTTGCTTTGGCATGTAGACACTCCTGAGATACATTTCAGCTCATAAAATACAATGCCTATATTTTCAGTCAAAATGGCCCCCGAATAAAAAGCAATTAAAATTTCATGATGCAACGCATATGTGTTGTACAATTTCTTTAGTGTTCCTGTCCATCTTATGAGGTCACAGCTTTCAGTTCTTGACGCAAAAGCACCCATGTAGGCATGCCTCGGATAAGTGTGAAGTTTGTGCTAGAATTCGATTTCAGGGTGCTGAGCAGTGCAGTGCAGCTGAAATTCATCGAATATTGAAGCAATGTGTACAGCACTACTTTCAATACATGACAGCAAGGGACTGCAATAGTGTAGGAAATTAGAAGCATGATGCACATATTTACAATGCAAACTGACTGGGAATGAAGCAAGTGTAAAACAATGATTTTGTTGACTGAACGGATCAGATAATTTGGGAAAATCATTGGGTTAGAATTTTTGGGCTGAGTAATTCATTTCCCAAAATATTGCAGTCAGCTCAATACAGCACAGATGGTATACCATGGTTGGACGCAGAGTGAGACTCTAGTGCTGCAAACTGCGTGCAGTCAGTTACTAAAATGCTGACTGGTCATGAAAACAAAACGATAAACGGGTGCCATTTTGACATTTCTCTGGCACTACCATGATGTACTCCAGAACTGAAGGTGCAATACTAACAGTGGAAGCATTCCAATGAGCACAAGAAAGTCAAGTGAACCTTCTCCAAGAAGAAGTGCATTGCTGCTGTGTTCGGGGAGATAAATGGTGGTGTTTTCCTTGATAAAATAGGTGAGGCATAAACCCACAAAGACTCGTGAGATTTGCCATCTGCATCGGCTCCTAGTTAAAGATATCCGTGCATGTTTGCTGGCCACGCTTTTGGAGACGTAGACAGGGCTTTCTTTCAACTGTGTTGAAATCTTGTCATTTGCACAATCATAGTTGGCTATGCAGCTGTGGAAAATAGTGCCAAACGGGAAAAAAAACGTTCCAATTCCCTTGGAACAAAGATAGAAAATTGAAGTGGATTTTTGTGGAGAGATATGGTGAGTGGTATAGCCTTTGGATGCCTAGCGTAAGGTGAGTAATATTTATCGACAATCCTGCATGGATGGTTTCGTTTGACACATTCGGTATTTATGTACAGGCGCTCCAAGAAAAGATCCATGGCAGGTTGACTACGTGCCATCAACATATTGGCACGTCGAAAGAGAATCTAAGGCGCCAAGACTGAAGTACAAAAGTCGTTTGGATGTGTAGTTTTCATCATCACAACCACAATCACTATCTACACAGCTACGACAAGCATACGGCATTGCTTTAAAATGCACGGCCGCTATGCAAAGTGCAGCTGGCTCTGAGCTTGATACAGAAAATAGCAAGACAGAGCAGCCAACAGCCGCACGATATCATGCCAGGGGTGACACTGTGGAATCCATGGCACCAATTGCAGTGATGTATACACAATTAGTAGCGGTTAAGAAGGCGACGACTTCGCACCAGTTCGAAAAAATGATGTGTCAGTAATGCAATTAAGAATAAGCAAAGAGAGATGTCATAAGACACTGTCTTTTTTTTTCTTGACAACATGGGGCCACAGAGAAAGCAGCGGGAAGTTCAGTCGCCCAACACCATACAGACTCAACTTAGCTATCTCTGATTGCCATATTTTTGCTAACATGAAATGCTGGCTAGGAGGCCTGTGCTTTCACCCAGTCCTGTTCTTCGCTCTGCTGCTTGATGCAGACTTGCTTACTGAACTTCTAGGCGGAGAGTAAAGGAAGTTGCAAGGCAGACAGTTCTGATGAAGCCCTTGATCAACATTTGTTGTGCTGAATACTAAATCATTGAGACTCTTACATTACTAAGTCAATAGTGTGGTTGCTAACTATTAGTGCTGTTCTTTGTAAGAATCATCCTAACAAAAACTGACGTATTTACGTGTGGTGCCAGTATTGTTAATAATTATTTCTGTACCATTCTCCTTTCTTGTAATTCACTGCAGCTTGGGCTATGTAAGGCTGCTGTATTGTGAATAAATAAATTAATGAGTCGGTGCTACACACTGACAAATGTATGAATCAAAATGGCAAATATGTACAGATGTAGCTGGTATATGTACCTAAACGTTTCAAATGAAGCAGTCTCCATTTTCGCTCTGGTTACTACTTCACGACCGAACAGAACTTGAAAAAAAAAATGCAACATAGAATGAGTGACCCTTGCCTAGCCAATTAGCACAAATGTACTTGAATGAGCGACTATTGTATAGACGTGTGGCTTGTGAAAGCAACCAGGACATTAGAAGTTAGCATGTTGTATATGTTGTTAAAATCTGTTTTACTATTAAACCACATTTACCTTCAAAGTTCTGACGTTCCTTTCACAGTCACTCTGGTAGAAAAGATTGTGTTGCACGGCGAGTCGTTTTTTTTTTCTCCATGTGCACGAAGTCAGTAAAAATTGTTTAATCAGAGAACACATAAAGTTGGAGAGCAGGCTACTATAAATAACCACACAGAAATGAAAACGTAGAATATTTGACTATTACATGCGAACAATAAATAAATGCAATGTAGTGCAGGTTCGCCATCAGGAATAGCGACGTCGACTTGTTCATATATTAATAACTCTACCGGTGTCACACCGGACATTTCCAGCCCCATCAGGGCCGACCCGAATGTGGTTTTGATCAACAGTGCCAGCTACAACTTATGTCACTGTGCAGCCGCACATAATACATTTTAATCCAGATCGGTCATGATTGCGATCGAAAGATCCCATGGGACACGAGCACGCAATATCAGGTGCAGCATGCCAACATACACAACACACGGATAAAATGTGCCACATAAAAAAATAAAACACACACGCACTCAAACATGTTTTCGTTGTGCCTTCCTTTGTTCGCCTAAACGCACGCCAGCGAAAACGTTATGGAAAATAAAATGACACTCACCTCAAGAAGGTGGACATCCCTGTAATAGCAGCTCTTCTTGATGTCCTTACCCGGCTCACTTTGCCGATAAAGGCCTTTTTTGCCATATCGGCAACGCTCAGCGAAATGAAGCATTTCTCGAGGTTGTTCACAACGGCGCGGTAACAGTCTCCGCAAACGACGAACGTGACTTTTGGTGTACCCCGCATTTCAAATGACTCTTCACGGTTTTACTTAACCACATCTGTTTCACACCTGCCGCACAGTTCGAAGAGGCATAGAGGCTGCACACAGGAAACGTTTAAACCCGGTAGCACAAGACAAGCAACAAACCCCATCGCACAACTTGCAAGCGCCATATTGACGACGAATGACTCCGAAATGGGCTTGTCTTGGCCGCTTGTCGTTAACCGACTGTCCTGAAGTTACAATGAAAAAAAAAACTCGAAGCTGGCGAGAAAGAGAAAACTCGTTGACACAATTTCAAATTAATAAATTCACGTTTTTTTGCGCGCACAAAAAACATGCAGTAAGTTTGACTGGTCTCAATAGTTTTTTTTTTCACGCAACCAAAAACTTGTATTTTGGCTTCCGTAGTGCGGCTGTCAGGTAGTGTTGACTTATGGCTCGTAAACATCCGGTCGCGCAAAAATGCAAATGGCCGTTAAGCATTCTACAATGATCCCGTTGATTCTCATCGACGCAGTAACAAACTGGACCTACCTACAGCGGAGAGCATGTGAAAAAAAAAGCTCTTTTGAACTTCACTAAGCTTCCCAGCAGATTATTCTTCAGCAGCACGCCGTGACGGCATACGTTAACTGGCGTACATAAGCATACATAATCGCCAAAAGAACGCGACCAGTACACCCAACTTCGAGGAGACCAACAGAAAAAAAACATCAAAGATAAAATTCATTCGTGTTATTCTAGATTAACGACGAAAGCATAAAGCGCAGATCTGCGAGATGTTGACTATTTTTTGTTCAATACACAGGGTAATGGTGGAGATATTCTCGTCTGGGCCCCGTAATTAGTGTGTGGTGTTTAGAATTTTTTTCACGAGCCGTAAGTGTTACATAGATGAGTATTCAGCGGACGTTACTGTATCTGTAAGCATTAATATATTCTTTATCTTGTATATGCATATGCCGGAATTCAGTGTAAGTAATAGTGTAAAAACAGCTGAGCTGTGGAGAAGAATTATCTTTGGCTAAGTTGTAAATTATGCGTAAAGCTCTGTTTTGAATAAAGTGGAGCTTCTTTAAAGTGCTGCTAGTAGGAAAAACAATTAAAACGTGAGACAGCTTAACGCACGAGACTGGCCTGCACATCCCTCAGCAACTTTTATGGTAACCAAACACCTAGGGTTTTACATGGCTGGCACAATTTTTATGTTTCTAGAGCTGCAAGTCAGTGATTCCTGTCATAGCACATGCTTTACCCCGTGGCCAAAAAGTGATCCCTCTCGTATTAGCCACAATAATTTCTAGTGCACTTTTTCCAGTCACGCTCCATTTTTACTAACCAAAAATTCTACGAAGATTACGACATTACTTAACGCAAATTCCACGCGCAGCTTCTTGTTGAAGCAATGCTAACTGCATCCACATGCACTCCGCTGTTGTAGAAACATAACATTAATTCGCTACATGTTGCCACCGAAACTGCCAGTGCTCAAGCTTCACGCACAACACTATGTGCGTTCAAAGAGCCGCGAACTACGCGGAACGCCTACAGCCACTTTACGACAATCGAAGCCTGCCGCACTGCATGCGCACAAACTTCACCCATAAGGAACGAAAGCGAGAGGTGGGGAGAGAGCCTTCGTGACTGAGGAAGAAAACGAGGCTGCAGTCGCTCTTGATGTCTACAGACTCCGCGCTTACTCTCTCGTCTTCGATCTATCGGTTACGCCTCCAACGCAGACAGCGAAGCCGCATGACCCAGGAGCACACGCCTTGAGATCAGCTCTCACACACAACTTATTATCGGTGCCATAAGTGCATGGTCATCGGCAGGATTCTCTCTTGAGGGGTGCAAATGGCTGTTGTAGGGCGAAAGCAATGCCGTAGCTTGGGTGGGTGCAAGTGCTAGTGAGGCTTGCGGGGGACAACTACCCCATTTTTTTCCTCTTACTTACGCCCATGCATAAGTGTGCAAAACAAAATGAGTAATAGATACTGACAATCTTGTTAATAATAAGTTAAACAAGAAACAACCCAGTATGCTTCTTTATGTGACTCCTAGCTGGCGTACGGTCCAGTGTTTCTCATGAGTGCTAATCAATATTAACTTGCTGATGTCGAAGCGACGCACAAGAATTCACAAGTTATCAGACTCGAATGCCATCATAATACGGAAATACAAGCTTAACAGAAAGTATTTCTTGGTTTTGTTTTATAAGTGTAAGACTTCCTTAAAGTAAATAAAGAGGGCTAACACTAGACACTTCTCTTCAATTCTTTGAAGAATGAATTCTCTCTGCAGTTACACTACACCAATGTTTATTTTAAACCATGCTTGCATGGCACTGCAAGATTACGTTCCTCAATAAAATGAAAGAGATGTCTTCAAATGACATTTTCTAGGCCTTTAAAGAAAACTCAAAACGGGCAAGCAGAAAATGCACAAGTTTGTGTCACACAATTACTCAGATAACACATTTCAAACAATGAACATTCATGCACCACATCATTCGAATTGAACAGCCAATGGTCACAATACTCTTGACTTGCAAACAAGAGGGGCTCAAGTTGTTGTTTTGAGCTTCCATGCACTGCTTTAAATGGTTTATCAGTGTGTTTGCTGGCACAAGCTTTCTTCTTTCTGATATTTGGCTGGGCTATCTCAGAGAAGGCGCACAATAGCATATAATTCTCCAAGCTTTGTTTTGTGCACTTCCATCTGAACCATTGAAAACGGCTTGTTGCACCCTTTCGTGTACAGCATCATCCCTGTTGGATAGCTATTTGTAACGATACACATGTCACAGCGCATGAGCATCTTGTGCACAAAGCAAAGCGTGGAGCATTACTTACTATTGTGCACCTTCTCTGTGATAGCACAGCCACGTATCAGGAACAAGAAAGTTTGTGCCACTAAACACTCTTGTCAACTATTTTAAGCAATGAGTGGAAGCTCAAAACAACAACTTGAGCCTTTCTTGTTTGCAAGACGTAACTACTGTGACCATTAGCTGTTCAGTTGGAATGATGCGGTACATGAATCCGTACAACAAGCTGTTTTCAAGGGTTCAGAAAGAAGCACACAAAACAAAATGTGGAAAATTATTTCCTCTTGTCCACCTTCTCAGTGATAAACACAGCCAAGTATCACAGACAAGAGTACTTGTGCCACAATGACATTCTCATCAGCCATTTAAAGCAATACGTGGAAACTCAAAATGAAAAATTGAGCCCCTTTTGTTTGCAAGATATGAGTACCGTTGCAAATAGCTGTCCAATCGGCATGATGCTGTACAAGCAAGCATACAACAAGCCGTTTTGAAAGGTTCAGATAGAAGCGCACAAAACAAAGCGTGGAGAATTATTTCCTCTTGTCCACCTTATGAGTGATAAACACTGCCAAGTATCACAGACAAGCATTCTTGTGCCACAAAAACACTCTCATGAACCATTTAAAGCAATACATGGAAACTCAAAATGAAAAATTTAGCCCCTTTTGTTTGCAAGACATGAGTACCGTTGCAAATAGCTGTCCAATCGGCATGATGCTATACAAGCAAGCATACAACAAGCCGTTTTGAAAGGTTCAGATAGAAGCGCACAAAACAAAGCGTGGAGAATTATTTCCTCTTGTCCACCTTCTGAGTGATAAACACTGCCAAGTATCACAGACAAGCATTCTTGTGCCACAAAAACACTCTCATGAACCATTTCAAGCAATACCTGGAAGCTCAAAATGAAAAATTGAGTCCTTTTTGTTTGCAAGACATGAGCACCGTTGCAAACAGCTGTCCAATCAGCATGATGCTGTACATGCAAGCATACAACAAGCCGTTTTAAAAGGTTCAGATAGAAGTGCACAAAACAAAGCGTGAAGAATTATTTCCTCTTGTCCACCTTCTGAGTGATAAACACTGCCAAGTACCACAGACAAGAATTCTTGTGCCACAATAACATTCTCATCAACCATTTAAAGCAATACATGGAAACTCAAAATGAAAAATTGAGCCCCTTTTGTTTGCAAGACATGAGTACCGTTACAAATAGCTGTCCAATCAGCATGATGCTGTACATGCAAGCATACAATAAGCCGTTTTGAAAGGTTCAGATAGAAGCGCACAAAAAAAAGCATGGAGAATTATTTCCTCTTGTCCACCTTCTGAGTGATAAACACTGCCAAGTATCACAGACAAGAATTCTTGTGCCACAATAACATTCTCATCAACCATTTAAAGCAATACATAAGAACTCAAAATGAAAAATTGAGCCCCTTTTGTTTGCAAGACATGAGTACCGTTGCAAATAGCTGTCCAATCGGCAAAATGCTGTACATGCAAGCATACAACAAGCCGTTTTGAAAGGTTCAGATAGAAGCACACAAAACAAAGTGTGGAGAATTTTTTCCTCTTGTCCACCTTCTGAGTGATAAACACTGCCAAGTATCACAGACAAGAATTCTTGTGCCACAATAACATTCTGATCAACCATTTAAAGCAATACGTGGAAACTGAAATTGAAAAATTGAGCCCCTTTTGTTTGCAAGACATGAGTACCGTTGCAAATAGCTGTCCAATCAGCATGATGCTGCACATGCAAGCATACAACAAGCCGTTTTGAAAGGTTCAGATGGAAGCGCACAAAACAAAGCGGGGAGAATTATTTCCTCTTGTCCACCTTCTGAGTAATAAACACAGCCAAGTATCACAGACAAGAATTCTTGTGCCACAAAAACACTCTCATCACCCATTTCAAGCAATACCTGGAAATTCAAAATGAAAAATTGAGCCTCTTTTGTTTGCAAGACATGAGTACCTTTGCAAATAGCTGTCCAATGGGCATGATGCTGTACGTGCAAGCATACAACAAGACGTTTTGAAAGGTTCAGATGGAAGCGCACATAACAAAGTGTGGAGAATTATTTCCTCTTGTCCACCTTCTGAGTGATAAACACAGCCAAGTATCACATACAAGCATTCTTGTGCCCCCAAAACACTCTCATGAACCATTTCAAGCAATACCTTGAAGCTCAAAATGAAAAATTGAGTCCTTTTTGTTTGCAAGACATGAGTACCATTGCGAATAGCTGTCCTATGGGCATGATGCTGTACATGCAAGCATATAACAAGACGTTTTGAAAGGTTCGGATGGAAGCGCACAAAAGAAAGCGTGGAGAATTATTTCCTCTTGTCCACCTTCTGAGTGATAAACACAGTCAAGTATCACAGACAAGCAATCTTGGGCCACAAAAAACACTCTCATGAACCATTTCAAGCAATACCTGGAAACTCAAAATGAAAAATTGAGCCCCTTTTGTTTGCAAGACATGAGTACCATTGCGAATAGCTGTCCAATGGGCATGATGCTGTACATGCAAGCATATGACAAGACGTTTTGAAAGGTTCAGATGGAAGCGCACAAAAGAAAGCGTGGAGAATTATTTCCTCTTGTCCACCTTCTGAGTTATAAACACAGCCAAGTATCACAGACAAGCATTCTTGCGCCATAAAAACACTCTTATGAACCATTTCAAGCAATACATGTAAACTCAAACTGAAAAATTGAGCCCCTTTTATTTGCAAGACAAGAGTACTGTTACAAATAGCTGACCAATGGGGATGATGCTGTACATGCAAGCATACAACAAGCCGTTTCGAAAGGTTCAGTTGGAAGCACACAAAACAAAGCGTGGAGAAATATTTGCTAATGTTCACCTTCTCTGTGATAGCCCAGCCAAGTATCAGGAAGAGGAAAGCTTGTGCCACTAAACACTCTTGTCAACTATTTTAAGCAATGAGTGGAAGCTCAAAACAACAACTTGAGCCACTCTTGTTTGCAAGACGTAACTACCATGACCATTAGCTGTTCAGTTGGAATGATGCGGTACATGAATCCGTACAACAAGAAGTTTTCAAAGGTTCAGATGAAAGCACACGAAACAAAATCTTGAGAACTATTTGCTCCTATTTAGCTTTTGAGCAATAAACACAGCCAAGTACATTTCACGAGCAAGCAAGCTTATGCCACCCAAACACTTATTCAACTATTTAAAGTAATGTGTTGAAAGTTAAACTGAATATTTGTATCAATTTTGTTTAAGACAGGAGTAGCATTAGAAATACTTAGTTGGCCAGTGGTGAAGATACTTTCATGCAGACGTACAATAAGCTGTTTTCAAAAGCTCAGATGGAAGCACACCAAACGAAATTTTGATAATTATATGCTCTTATTCTGATTCTGAGGAATAAACACAGTCAAGTACTGTTCACAAGTGAGCAAGCTTGTGCAAAGCCAACCAAACTCTCAGATCGACCGTTTCGAGCAGTGCATGGAAAATTGATCTGAATATTGGATGTAGTTTTGTTTCAACAACACCAGTATTGCAAAACCTTTTTAATGTGTTTGTATGTAATTATTTTGTACTTGTACAGATTAAAGACTTCATCGATATCTTTCAGTGTGTGTGTTTAGACCAGAGAGTGCAATTGCTATGTCATAACAGAGATGCCTTGCCCCTCGACTGTGTCGTGTGCACTTTTTCCTCGAGGTCCAAGCTTTGTAGAGCTCATTCGCACTCTTTCTTGGTAATCCTGCATTGCCCCTTGTGCTTTGTGCCTTAGTGCAATGACAGAGCACGTGAGCGAGGCTTGGTCTATCTTTCCTGAATATAAGGATTAATTGTCTTTTATCTTCTTGTGTATGTTCATATATTATAAAATTACTCACTCACTATTTTCTGTTAGAGATTTCTCATAGAAAGATTATATTCATTGCACAAATACAACATTTAAAATATTGTTTTTTTTTCATAAATTGAACAGCAATATTTGTGCAAATATAACACGTGTACAACTAAGGTTATCAAATGAAATAAAGTACTTTGGTAATTATCTGATATACTTATCTGTTATATTTTGCACATATTTGCATTTCATGATATGGACTCGTTAAAATTGGTTATTTCTTGAGGTTGTGTACAGCCAACTAATGGAGCTGAAAAACTGAGTATTTTAGACCTTTCAACACAAAAAAAACAAAAATGTTATGCATGCCTAGGTATTTGGTTTAATAAGTTTACTGGTGTACTACATTGACTATCAAGATTGACATTGAGCCCTATCAAATCCTATGTATGGCCCCCATTCAGCCCCATTAGCTCCTATATTGTGCTAGATGAGAGTCCTACATACCAAACCCATAATGCCTATATTGCTCCTACATACCCCTATATGTCCTGCCCAGGTCCCATTCAGCTCCTACATACCACCATATAGCTCCTGTATAAGACCCATTTACCCCCATTTGGTTCCTGTACAGCTCCTGTATTAGCTCCTGTAACCCCTGTATTGAAGCATACGGATCCGGTATGGAATTATGTAGGTTTTTTTCAGTAGGGAAGCTAGAAAGTTTTTCATTTCATAACGCGATACGCAGGAAGCTGGGGAGGGTGAAACTGTTCGAATACCGCCCCGCGTAATACGCCACCCGATCCCCTAACCCCTTTCCATCTTGAAATTTCCGGGCTTCCTGGCCGCCATGTGAATGAGGACTTCGTCTGCGAACCCCCTGGTTCCGAGAGGTAGAACGCGCGCCCCGTGGAGTCCGAAGGCTTGTTTTCTTTTTTTATCGTTGATCTCTCGGCGCTTCATCGCGAGAATTTGGCGGCGCGCCCGTTTTTGAGTGCTCGTTTTGTGACAACGTTGAATAGCGAGTTTTGCAAACATTCCGGCATCAGCGTCGATGGCTTTGACTAAAAAAGTATCTCGTGCCT